>PVIW01016106.1:0-17640 GCA_004026585.1 Noctilio leporinus | reverse complement strand
AACTTAAACTCCCAAAGTTGCACACACTAAGAGTTTGGGAGTTTTCCCCACTTAGCGAGATTCCGGATATTTAGAACTACAGGTATTAGGGAAGCGTGGCCTTCTTCCTTCGTGTTGTACCTGAGCAGCCGCATGCCTGCCGTGGCTCCCAGGTACACAGGTGTTTCTTTGTGCTGAGACGCTGGAATCACTTCCCTGGTTTTTTCCATGCATTCCCTTAGATAAATGCGTAAGTCATCCAGTTTGTGAGCATATTTTGAGATTCCAGGACCTAGAAAAAGATGTAGAAGCAGATGCGAATTTTTTTGAAATATAGAACATACTTGACAATATTAGAGCAAAAGACTAGTATTTTCTGATAAAATTTAAGAAGACAATTTCTTGATATAATTCTTTATTTGTTTGCTCTACTTAGAGGGTAACTCACTGAACCAACATAGCCTCAGTAGGGATTTATTTTCAGACTTCAGGTTGGGCCTGTTCGCTGTTCAGTAATTTTGCCACTGGATGGTGCAATTTTCACATGCAGTTGCAGAATCTTTCTAAAAGGTTCAGATTTTAATGGGAATCTTAGAGATCACTACTCTCTATAGCTACTTTTTGATGTTTCCTCCACAAAACCATAAATAACAACACTGATTCCTAGAAGATGGAAACATATGGAGATGACATTCAAAACAAAAATTAAAATAAGCACCAGGCACATTAGCTTTTACTGAAAAGATAGGAACATCCTCACTGTCAAATGCTTTCTAGTGATAATTTGGTTTAAAGATAACTAACCAGATACATTATCCTTATCATTCATGGTTTGTTTATTTTTTTAAGAGCCTTGTTACTTAACTGTAATAAGATAATCAGCTCCTTGTTATCAACTAATTGCTTTAATTTTAGAAGTCTGGGTGGGGCCCAGCATCTGTGCTTTAACAAACCCTCCAGGGGGTTCAAATATGAGGACCACTGGCTAAGACATGGGTTTGAGGTGGAGCAGATCTCCATTTGAATCCCAGCATCATTAGTACTAGCTCAAGCAACCTTGTTCAAGTGGCGTAACATCTCTTCAGCTCAGTGCCCTTATGTGGGAGTAATAATGTGTACCTCAAAGGGAGATCATGAAGATGAAATAACATTTGTAGTACTTAAGTTGTTGCAGAGCACACACGTGTCCTGTTGATGGGAGGTACTATACCTAGTTATTTTTAAGTTCATGCTTCAAGGGCTCCGTCATTTAATGATTTCATATTATTTTTATAGTGGTGACAAAATTACTATAGCAGGTCATCCATGTTCTTCTCATGTGACCTGCTTTTCCTTCATGTGCTCCACTTGCCCTAAACATCTCATGTTCCACTGTCCCCCCTTCCCTTTTTCTTCATCTTACCTTTTACCTTGCACTCGTCTATCTGTTTCACCACCCCTGTGTCATTTTCCTTCTCTGCTGGCCACTTATAGATGTACAAAGTTGTGTGAGAAGATCCTGCATCCAGCACAATCCCATACTGAGAGCAAAACAAACCGAGAACATATCAGCATTACATTGTTCTTCTCCATATTTAGCTTGCAGCAGGAAAAAAAAAGATAAAGACAGGAGTTTTCAAAAAAATGAGGAGAAAGTATTTAAATTAAAAAGAAACTTGGAGCGGGGGAGTAGGTTGCCTGAGTTGCCCTGATCACAAGATCAACCAGAACTCCCACCACCTTAGCTTAGTGGCTGTCAGTGCTGGGCACACATTAGAAATATCCAGGCCTTACCAGGGTGGGACCTGAGCATCAGTTTTGTTTAGAAGCTTCTTGGGTGGTTCTAATGTGCAGCCAAATTCCAAACCATGTGCTGAAGTGGCTGAGACAATATGGAGGGAATAGAGAGCCATCATTTAGTAGTTGCCAAACTTGTATGCACATCAAAATGAATAGAATCAGCTGGAGAGCTTCAAAGGCTGCCAATGCCTACCTTCCACCACCCAGATATGTAATTTAATTGGTCTGGTACGTGGTTAGAGCTTTGGGAGAGAGACATGGAAAATACTAACCTTGCTTGCTTTTCAATTGCAAAGATAACCATAAGTTGCACTCAATACATTTTAAGAGATATGTACTTTGACTTCATATTTGGGGCTCTTAAGAGTAGGGGGAGATGAAAGGAAGAAAGAACATTGGTGAAGAGCATGAGTAAGAACCAAGCAGTCAGAGAATAGGAGAAAAAGAAAGTCCCTGCCTCACATTTTGTAAGTATATTCATTGTACCAGGCAAGTGTTGTATGAAGCATTTTATAAGAATTACCTGACTTAACCTTCAGAACAGTGCTGGAATTAGGCAGTATTTTTATCTCCTCTGCATAGGTGAGAAACTAAAATATAAAAATACTATGTGATTTACTCAAAAGATACAGCTAATGAGTAACAGAGCTTGGATTTGAATCAGACTTTGAAACTTATGCTCCTTATAGAGAAATATAGGACCAAGGAATGGACAATAGTTTTCATATTGGCGCCCCCCTTTTTTTTATTAGATGTTTTCCTTTTTAAATTATATTTTATTTATTATGCTATTACAGCTGTCCTAATTTTCCCCCTTTGCCCCTCCTCCACCCAGCACCCCCATCTCCCCAGGGAATCCCCACACCATTGTTCATGTCCATAAGTCATGCATATATGTTCTTGGGCTATTCCATTTCCTGTACTGTATTTCACATCCTCATGGCTCTTCTCTAACTACCTATTTGTACTTGTCAATCCCCTCACCTCTGCATTCATTCCCCTACAACCTCCACCCATCTAGCAATCATCATAATGCTTGCTGTATTCATGATTCTGTCTCTGTTCTTCTTGTTTGCTTAGGTATTTTTTTTTAGATTCAATTGTTGATAGATATTTATATACATTTTATTGCTCATGGTTTTGATCTTCTTTCTCTTAAATAAGTCCCTCTAACATTTCATATAATGAGAGTTTGGAGATGATGAACTCCTTTCGTTTTTTCTTCTCTGGAGAGCTCTTTTTCTGCCCTTTAATTCTAAATGATAGCTTTGCTGGGTAAAGCAATCTTGGCTGTAGGTCCCTGCTTTTCATGACTTTGAATATTCCTTTACAATCCTTTTTAGCCTGCAGTTTCTTTTGAGAAGGCAGCTGATAGTCTTAGAGGAACTCCCCTGTAACTAATTGCTCTTCTCTTGCTGCTTTGAAGATTCGCTCTTTATCTTTAAATGTTGGCATTTTAAAAAAAATATTATTTTTAGAGAAAGGGGAAAGGAAGGAGAAAGAAAGGGAGAGAAACATTAATGTGTGTTTGCCTCTCGCACACCCGCAATGGGGTCTTGGCCTGTAACCCAGGCATGGGTCCTGTCTGGGATCTGAACCAGCAACCCTTCGGTCTGCAGGCTGGTACTTAATCCACTGAGCCACACCAGCCAGGACACCTTTGGCACTTTAATTATGGTGTGTTTTGGAGTGGGCCTCTCTGCATCCATCTTATTTATGACTCTATGCTTCTTGGCCTTGAATGTCTATTTCCTTCACCAAATTAGGGAAGTTATCTTTCATTATTTTTTCAAATAGAGTTCCCATTTCTTGATCTTTCTCTTCTCCTTCTGGCATCCCTATGATGTGAATGTTGTCCCAGAGGCTGCCTATACTAGCCTCAGTGGTGGTGGTGGTGGGGGGGTCTTTTTTCTTCTTCTTGTTCTGATTGGTTATTTTTTGCTTCCTTATGTTCCAAATGATGTGCTTTGATTCTCACTTCATCCACCCTACTGTTGTTTCCCTGTAAATTGTTCTTTATTTCAATTAGTGTATTCTTCATTTCTGATTAAATTTATTTATTATTTTATTTATTATTTCCAGAAAGAGAGGAAGGGAGAGAGGCAGAGAGGGAGAGAAACAGAAACATCAATGTATGGTTGCCTTTCACCTGCCTCCAGCCACAGATCTGGTTGGAGACCTGGCTTGCAACCTGGTTATGTGCCCTGGCTGGGGAATCGAACCAGCAACCTTTGGGTTCTCAGGCTGGCGCCTTATGATTGAATCTTTTTTAAGCTACTGAGGTCCTCACCAAGTTCCTTGAGCATTCTTATAATCAGGGTTTTGAACTCTGCATCTGATAGATTTAGTATCTCCATTTCCTTTAGCTCTCTTTTTGGAGTTTGCTGTTCTTTCATTTGGGCTATGTTTGTTTGTCTCCTTGTTTTGGCAGCCTCCCTGTGTTTATTTCTATGTATTAGGTAGAGTTGCTTTCACTCCACGTCTTGGTAGTGTGGCCTAATGTATAGGGTCCAATGGCACAGCCTCCCCTATCACCCAAGCTTGGTACTCAAGGTGCAACCTTTGTGCAGGTTGAGTACACCCTCCTCTTGTAGTTGAGCCTTAGCTGCTGATGGCAGATCAATGGGAGGGATTTACCCAGGCCAGTCAGCTGTAAGGATTGGCTGTGACCAATTATCACCAACTTCCAACCTCCATGCTGGATCAGCTGCACAGGGGCAGGGTACTGGGGCTCTGTTGTAATTTTGATATGGTTGTACAAAGAGGCCAGCTATGTCTGTCTATGCTGCCATCTTGACCAGAAGTGGCTTGATGCCCCATTTTAAGAACTTTTAACAAAAGCAAAATATGCAAATCTTAGCTGTGCGCCCCAATGAATTTTTTCCCATTAGGACATCCATATCACCACCAAAGTCAAGATACAAAACATTTTCTAGCCCCCAGAAGGATTCCTGGTGACCCTCTTAGTCAGTTTCCCCATGAGTAACCATGGTCTTGATTTTTTTCACCATGGGTAATTTTCACCTATTTTTTGAACTGCAGTAAATGGACTAACATAGTGTCCCTTTTTTATGTCTAATTTCTTTCATTCTACATTATATCTCTAAGATGCATTCAAACTGTGTGTATCACCCTGGCTGGTGTGGCTCAGTAGATTGAGTGGCAGCCTGCAAACCAAATAGTCACCAGTTTGATACCCAGTCAGGGCACATGCCTGGGTTGTGGGCCAGGTCCGCAGTTGGGGGTGCATGAGAGGCAACCCCACACTGAGGTTTCTTTCCCTCTCTTTTGCCCTCCTTCTCCTCTCTCTAAAAATAAATAAGTAAAACCTTTTAAAAAACTGTGTATCAGTAGTTCATCCCTTTTCATTTCTTTAGAATATTTCACTATTTTCATACATACACACATATTTTTATCCACTCTACTATTGATGGACATTTGGGTTGTTTCCAGTTTGGGAAACAACCTATTAGGAATATAGCTGCCAAGAACATTCTTGCACATTTCATTTTGTGGACATGAGCTCCCATTTCTCTGGGGTATTTACCCAGGAGTAGACTAAGGAATGCCCATCTTGGTCAATTAATATTCATCTTTGGTTACCCCCATGGGTTTAATCAGGAACAAAATGCCATGATTGAATAACAACTTCTGCCATGAGCTTGTGAGGGACACATGTACTTTTTTTATTTACCATCCCTATACTGGAGACAGAAATAGAGGAGCAAAAAAAAAAAAAGAGAAAAGAGGCAGCATGTCTAAAGTGTGAGCTAACTACTCTCATTATGCTTTGCAGCTCATTTGAAGTGTGGAGCTCCAAGTGTGGTCTGACATTGATAAGGCTTAACTCAGTGCTCTCCCTCCCAGGAGCATGCTTGTGCCCAACCCCCCTCCGCCTTCTTCCTCCCACAGGCGTGTCTACTAAACTCTAAGGGTTCCCACGAGACTTGCAACCAGGGAAATAATGGGCAGTGGCAGCTTGTCCCGAGCTAACCTCCTGAGCCTGTCTCCAGGGCCACTTTTCTCTAACTTTCCATGGGGACAAAGCAGCCCACCTAGACTCATTTCTTTCTTCTAACATTTCTAGAGAGCCAAAGCAGCCCCACCTAGGCTCTCTCCTGTTGCTTCTTCTAGCCTACACCCAGCTTTAATAAACATATGCTCAAAATCACCTGGACTTGTGTTGTGAAATCTTTTCTGCATAAAGAACCCACACACTACAGGCCAGCCTGAGGCGGACCCACCGAAGGCTTAGTTCCTTTATGGTAACATTAATTCTAGAGAGTCCTAAGTAAGAGTCATGCTGAGAATGGCATTATGACAGTTGCAAACTACCTTGTAGCATCTCAGCTTCCCTATATCTTTCAACTTCCACATGCGTGAGGTCATTCTTTCAAGGTTATAAATATTTAAATAAAGGGCTTTCCTAAGAAACTCTGTAAATATTAAGATGGGGCATGTTTGTTCCATATTTACTGGTACTTCCTTGTGCTTTCCACTTAGCCTGAAATCTCTGAGGTATCCAGGTTATAAATAAATAAATAAGTAAACCTATAATGCTTCATTCACAGTCTAAGAACCTAAGAACTCCCAGGGAGAAAAAAAAAAAAAAAGACAAGAATGAGATTTCAGGAGACCTCCCTGGACCACTGGGAGTAGCTAAAAGTGGAGTTTATTGGGGTGTCAAGTTTTACTCTACTTTACCACGGAGTCGGAGTATCATCACGTGCAGTGTGAGGACTCCCGACATCCATAACCTCCACAAGTGTCCGCTGCCTTGTTACACAGAACAAAGGATCCCCTGTGCTAATTACCATTGTGCCCTTATAAAGAAAGGGCTTGTGTAGTACTTGCTTTGGGCATGGCAAGGAAAGCAAGCTAGGTAGATTCCTCTGTAGCTGGGCTTGCAGCTAGAGGAAACCAAAAATCAGCTTAGGCGGTGATGGCCGCGGGCTGCGGAAGGGTCTGACTGAGCTGCCCGGGGCCTTTGGATCCGTGAGAAAGAAATAGGACAAAACTCGGTTGTTCCCTAGCAAGGCCCCTGAATTCTTCCTGCCAGAAAATGTTCCAACCATGGGAGCAGATGATAAAAGTTAGTGAGACAGCAACAGCAAGCGGCCTTTATCTGGGTTCAGGACGTTCTGTCTTTGTTGACATGAAAGTCACTCTTCCAGTAGAAGAAAGCATCCTGCCTTGCTTCTGTCAGAGTGTTTCTCCAAGACTTGACACAGTGAGATGGTTGAGAAATGAACACTTTTACTACATTTCATTTGGCAAGTGTTTGAGAAGAGGGTAGAGCATATCACCCCCTCCGCAACCCCTGGTTTTTTAAAATTCTCACTTGAGAATATTTAAGAGAGAAACATCATGTGAGAGAGAAGCATCTATTGGCTGCCCTTTCATATGTGCCCTGACCGGGGATTGAAGCCACACCCTAAGTATGTGTCTTGCCCAGGAATCGAACCCGTAACCTTTTGGTGTACAGAAAGACATTCCCGAACCAACTGAGCCCCCCAGCCAGGGCAAGCATACTTTTTAATTCAGGAATTAAGGGCATTTCACCTGTGTCTACAGCAGACTGGAATGCTAACCTGTTGCACTGTGCCAGATGTTTTCATTTTCTAAAATGGTTTGCAGAATACAACTGATATTGCTTGCTGCTTGTGAGACAGATAAAGCTTGATTGAAAATTCTCAGTTTGAGCATTTTAGGAGTTTGCCTCCCATTATTACAAAAGTGTCAGCATATACACTCATTTTCATACCTGGCCCATTTAAGAGCTAGATGTTCATTCTATCTAATCTTATTTTATAGATGATAAACTATGCCAAGGACTTGCCTCATAGATGCAGATAATTAATGCCTCTAGAATCCAGGTAGCCACTTTTTGTTTTCTTTCTCCACATCAGCATTTCCCAAGCATATCCTCGAGAGCACTTAAGCCTGCAAGGACCTGGGCAAATAAACCTTCCCAGAAGTTTGGGGAATGCTTCAACCTCTTCCCTCTTCAGGGACTCATGAGCCTGACAGACAGTGAATGCTTCAGGAAGCCTGACAGTGGAGAAATCTGCTTAACCGTATTTGCGCTAGCGTCCCCGGACTCAGTGACAACAGAATTCTGTTTTAAACCTAATCTCCACCCTACACAAATGCTTTGAGAAATTCTCTGTCTTGCAATGCTATCACCTCTACCCAGTGTTTCTCTGTATCTCATATTTAAAACATTTCTAAAAGCCTGTATGAGTATGTCCTTCACATTAAAGAAAAACCTAAGCTAAGGTTTGAGTAGTGAGCAAGAGATCTGACATTTCCTTAATATTATTATTTCAATTTTAAGAGTACAAAAGTTTACCAAATAGCATCTAGAAAATGAAGCAAAAAGGAAAAAGACATTTAAAATCCCACCAACTAGACATCATTGTTATTTTTCTTTATTCCTTTCAGGCTTTTTTAAATGCATGGTGATTTTTATAGAGTTGTAATCTTACTATGCAGACAACTTTGCCCTAAACTAGTTTTTGATCAGCCACGTAATTTTAGCTGTAATAACTAATCTTCATGAGGTATGTTGAATGAACACAAGCAATAGTCTAGAAGGGGGTAAAGTGTCAAAATGTTCTTGCTTGGTTCATGAAGACACCAATGTAGGGGCCTCAGCAAAGACCTGGAGAGGTGGGTGGCAACAGACCCTGAGCTCACAGAGATTGGAGGCCATGTGGAGGTGGGGCAGACTCCTCCTTGGTATGGAAATAATTCTACCTGTGCAAATGTCACAGGCCCAGGCTTCTGGGTACGGATCCCTAGATGTGGAAAAAAAGAGAAAACTAGAGCATCACATGACCTACTTCTTCTATTTCTGGCTTTGCAGAAGTGAGAATTTAACCCTCTCTTCTGAGTCTACTTATTCAGAAAACTCCTACTCTCGCAATGGCCTGCTCTCAGTTCCACATGGGCCATGCAGCTTCCCCTCTAGGGCCTTGGCCCAGAAGGCCCTTCACCTGAAATGCCAGCCTTCTCTGACCACTACATATTAAACGGTACCCTTCTAATCCAAGTCTCAAAGCACCTGTAGTTTTCCTTTAAAGACAGAACTTACCACAATGTGTAACTGCACATTTATGTGCTGTTTGTGTAATGTTTGTCTTCCCTATCAGACTGTAAGCTACGTTAGGGCAGATCTGTTTTGCTTACTATGCTATGCGCAGCGTCCACCATGGTGTGTTCTACTATATGCTGGGCACAATGAAAGACTTCAACAGACAATTACTCAATTAAATGAATGATGGAGGGGGGTTAGAACTACATAGCTCCTAAACTTCAGTCCTACAAGAGGTTAATATTCACAGTCTAATAAAAAATAGTGCCATTAGGGTTGAGTTCCACCACCACCACCACCACCACCACTCCCCAAAACATGATAAGCCAGGTAACACAGACAACAGTGTGATAACTAACAGTATGATAACTAACTTCTTCTGACCCCCTCAGACATAACTGGTCCTTCAGAATTTTTCCTAAAAGTTCCTGTAGCTTTAATAGTTACTTTAGCAACCTCATCAGTCCATCCTAGAGAGTCTTTTTGAATAAACGAAGCATATCCTTTTGAATGTGACTCTAGTACTCTATAAACAAATCAGGTCTCCATTAGCTACAGCAATGCTGGCAGGGCGTGTAAACGAATAGAGACCATTTTCTTTTGTTCTTTTTCCTTTAATTGGCATTACTAGATTTTCTGTAAAAACCACAGTTTTGTTGTTTGTTTGTTTGTTTTGACTGTAGTAAAATACACAGAACATAAAATTTACCATTTTAACCATTTTACGTGTACATTTCTGTGGCATTAAGTACATTTATATTGTTGTTAAACCATCCATTACCACCACCCATCTGCAGGTATTTTTTTTTAATAAGAGATTAAAACCCAGTGGAGTAAAAATAATATATATATTTTCCAGGCGTACTTGAGGTTGCAAATTAGAGCAAATCTTTCCAAATTTTCCATAAAAATACAAAATTGCAAATGCTTATTAAGAACAGTACTTCAGTTCCTTGTGGGAAAAGGTAGATGCATAGGGACAGGCACTACCCTTGAGCAGCAGCTGGACATTCTGGGAATGCTGGCTCAGTGACCCTAACACACCAACAGGTGAGGGCCTTGCCTAGAACTCATCTCCCTCCAAGCAGCGTTGACAGCTACTCTCTACTGAAGGCTTCCGATGTGCTGGGCACTGTCATAAGGGAGTTACTGGTACTATTCCTCACAACCATCCTCAGAGTGGGTACCATCTCAATTTTACATGCAAGAAAACTGAGCTGTGGAGAGAGGAACTTACTTGCCCAATGTCTCATCACTAGAAAGCTGCCAATCTGGGATTGACACCTAAGCCATCAGGTCCCTGAGCCAGCCCTCCACAGAAGTGAGCAGCTGCTAATGCAGATAGGTGGTTTGGTATTGGGTCAGTCTGGTGTGCATGTCCGAGCCTGGAATATTTGTGCTACAGGGACTCTCTGGCAACTCATTAACTGCAAGGGTTCAATGACGAGCAGGCACTTAAGGAAGTGCTGAACCAAGCAGACCTCCCAGCTACCTCCCCACTCAGGTTCACCAGGACAAAAGCACTTTCTTAGGGGACACTTTGGTACAGCTAATGATTCTTCATTAAGGCCTATGTTGTGTTTGGTTTGGTTTGGTTTTGAAGGGGTCATTGCTAGCTACAGGACAGTGGTTCCCAGACTTTAAAGGCATGAGAACATTTAAGGATGCGTGTTAAGAGTGTTGATTCCCAGGCCCTACAACTTGGAGGCTGGAACTGAGCTGTCTCTGGGGAACCAGGGTCTTTAGAGGATCCTGAGGCAGGAGCCTCCCTCACAGACAAACCCTGCTGTCAGGTTGATCCTTTACATTCTCTTCACATCCGAGGAGGAAGCTGGTTTACCTATTTGCTCTATTCATAATCAGTAAACTTATATGAGACAACCACCCCAGTCAGATGCTGTGGTGGTTGCAATTTAACATTTATTGTGTGACTATTTGATTAATGATTATCGCCAATCTTGTTCACTGGGCCTAAAATAAAGTAGGTGGTCAATGAGACTATTTGTTAAGTGAATGAATGAATGAAGTGAACAATAAAATATATGCAAAGACATTGTGCTAATGTTTTCTTTAGCTGAGCAGAAACATTTTAGTTTGATGTAGTCCCATTTGTTTATTTGTTCCTTTAAAAATATTGGTAGAAATATTGCTGCGTGGGATATCTGAAGTTTTACTACCTATGTTTTCCCCTAGGACTTTTATGGTGGCACAGCTACATTTAAGTCTTTTATCCATTTTGAGTTCATTCTAATGTATGATCTAAGTTGGTGGTCTAGTTTCTTTTTTTTTTTTGCATGTCGCTGCCTAGTTCTCCCAACACCACTTGGTGAAGAGACTATTTTCACTTCATTTTATGCTCCTTCCCCCTATTGTCAAATATTAATTGACTATAGAGCCCTGGGTTTATTTCTGGGCTCTCTATTCTGTTTCAACAATCTATATGTCTATTCTTATGCCAGTTCTAGACTGTTTTGATTACAATGGCCTTGTAACATAGTTTGATATCTGGTACTGTGATCCTTCCTACTTTGTTCTTCTTTCTCAAGATTGCTGAGGCTATTGTCATTTTTGGCTCCATATAAATTTTTGAAGTATTTGTTCTAGATCTGTGAAATATGTCGTTGGTATTTTAATAGGGATGCATTGAATCTATAAATTGCTTTGGGTAGTATGGACACTTTAATGATGTTAATTCTTCCCATCCATGAATATGGTATATGCTTCCATTTATTTGTATCTTCCTTAATTTCTTTCTTCAGTGTTCTGTAGTTTCTTTCCTCAGTGTTCTGTAGTTTTTGGAGTACAGGTCTTTTACCTCCTTGGTTAAGTTTATTCCTAAGTACTTTATTTTTCTTGTTGCTATAGTAAATGGGATTTGTTTTCTAGTTTATATCTCTAATATTTCATTGTTGGTATACAAACATGCCTTTGATTTCTGGATATTGACTTTGTATCCAGCTATTTTGCCAAGTAGCTATTAGGTCAAGTAGTTTTTGGCGGCGTCTATAGGGTTTTCTATGTACATTATCATGTCATCTGCAAATTGGAAAGTTTTACTTCCACCTTTCCAATCTGTATGCCTTTGATTCCTTTTTCTTGTCCAATCTCTATGGCTAGAACTTCCAAAATTATGTTGAACAGAAGTGGAAAGAATGGACACCCTTGTCTTGTTCCTGATCTTAGGGGGAAAGCTTTTTTTAGTTTTTGTCCATTGAGTATGTTGACTGCAGGTTTCTTATATATTGAGATATGCTCCCTTTATTCCTACTTTGCTGAGCATTTTTACCATAAATGGGTGCTATATTTTATCAAATAATTTTTCAGCATCTATTGATATGATCATATGGTTTTCATCTTTTATTTATTTATGTGGTGTAGTACATTTATTAATTTTGCAAATATTATACCATCCTTGTACACCTGAGATGAATCCCACTTGATCAGCCTAAGTATCCATCAGTGGATGAATGGATCAAAAAATCTGTGGTGCATTCACACAGTGGAGTACTATGTAGCAACAGCATGGATGTAACTGGAGAGTATTATGCTTAGTGAAATAAGCCAGGTGGCAAAAGACAAATACCACATGATCTCACCCAATACAGGAAAGTAATGAACAAAACATACAAACAAGCAAAACAGAACCAGGGGCATGGAAACAAGGAATAGCTTGATAGTGATCAGAGGGGAAGGGGGAGAAAGGAGAAAAGAAGGGTAAGAGTTTAGTTAAGGAACTAGTATAAATGACCCATGGACATGGACAACAGGGTGAGGATTGCCTATGGGAGACAGGATGGGGTAGGTGAGGCAGGGGAGAGCAATGGGAGAAAAAATGGGAAAACTATAAAAAAAAAACCAATAAATTAAACAATAGAGAAAAATGACTAACTGCATTACATATAGGCAAAGACAAATGAAACCCAGTCCCTGTCCTCAGTGTTTACCACCTAGGTAGGCTGGCATGTAAACACACCTCTACATTAGGAGTGCTTGTGTTTTGCCAGATGCAGCCCCAGCATGAGGCCACCACCTCCCCAGCAAGGCTGAACACAAACTGGGTTAGATAAGAAGATGACAAGACTAGATCATTTGTACTAGAGGGCTGACCTGAGTGGGGTTAGATAAGGGCAAGTCAGATGGGAAGAAGCAGGGATAAACACAAAAGTGGCAATTTGTCAGCAGGCAGGCAGGCTGCAATGATACTAATACATGAATTATTAATCACTTGGTGTCCACGGTGGACCAGGCTTCCTGCTTCGCACTTCACATTTGCATTTACTTTATCCTACTTAATTCTTACAATAATCTATGAGATATCAATTATCAGCTCCATCTTATAGTTGGAGAAAAGGAGTCTCAAAGAGATTAACTATAAAGAGCAGAGCTGAGGTGCAAACCCAGACAGCATGAGTCCATGGAACATGTTGCGTCACACATTGGGCAGGCAGAATAATTGTACCTGCAAAGAGGACAGGAATGAAGAATCAGAGGAAGAGGATAGAGAGACAGGTGAAGATGCCACATGTATAATGTTGCTCCAGGAGAGGCTATGGCTACCACCCTCTTTAAACAGAAGCATGCAGAGGTTGTTCTCAACATCAGTTTCTCAAGGTGCTCCATTTTGGTCTTAGAAGGTCCTCTGAGGAATATGATCACTAAGATCTGGTCAGCCTAAGTGCCTCCCATATTATATCCTCACTGTACAGACAATGCCTTAATTCTAGCCTTACCTACCTTATCTAGACTATGGCAGGAGCATCCTAACTGGTTTCTCTTCCTCTAATCTGATCTTGGGAACACAAATCTGAGCATCACTTCCCTGTCTGAAACCTTCAAAGCAGTGGTTTGCTATCATGAGTACTCATTAAAATCAGCTGGGAAGCTTTTTAAACCACACCAATGCCTGGCTTCACCCCCAAAGATTCTTATTTAATTGACCTGGTAAGGTGCAGACATGAGTATTTTTAAATTCAATTATTTGTTTTATAATGTTTCCATTTCAGTTAACATTCAATATTATTTTGTATTAATTTCAGATGTTCAGAATAGTGGTTAGACAACCATATAGTTTACATAGTATTCCCCCAATATTTCTAGTACCCACCTAGTACCACACAATATCATTGACTATAGTCCCTATGCTGAATTTCACATCCCAATGATTATTTTGTAACTACCAATTTGTACTTCTTTTTAAAAAATATATTTTATTTATTTTGCTATTACAGTTCTCCCAATTTCCCCCCTTTCCCCCCGTCCACCCAGTAACCCATTCCCTCCAGCAATGCCCCCATTAGTTCATGTCCATGAGTCATGCATATGAGTTCTTTGGCTTCTCTATTTCCTTTGTTCTTCTTATCATCCCCCTGTCTATTCTGTAACCACCAATGTGTACTTTTTTTTTTCCCTTTTCACATCCAGACAATTCACCATTTAATTACTGCCTCTGTCAGCTTCTCAAATCATATTAATTCAAAGTTTTCTTTTCATTATTCCAAAATGCCTACATTAATTCATTTGTTTAAAGAATTGCTCTTTTAAGTAATATGAATTGCAAATTACCAAATGCAAAAATACATTTACACCAATACATATTTTTACACATAAAGTACATACTGGATTTTGAAGAGTTAATACCAAAAGTTTAAAATATGCCAATAGCTTACATAATTATTACATGTTAAATGACAGTATTTTAGGTATATTGTAGCAAGATTAAGCATTTTATTTCTTCTTTAATGCTTATTTTAAAGCATTATGCTTTAAAATATGCTATTTTTGTGAAATATATCACAGAATGGTGTACTGCAGAACTCACTTTTGTGAAAGTTGTCCTAGAGACGTGCCAAAACCATAGTAAAAAATGAATTTGGTTTTTGAGTCAGATCCTCCCCCCTCCAATAATACAACTCAATTTTATTCTAAGCTACTGGAACTACAACTTATTCTTTTCGGAGTTTTCCATCTTAAATAGTGATTTATTTATTTACTTACTTAGGGTGTACAGGTCTTACTTCTTTCAATACCCTCTGTTTTTCCTCTATATGTGTTATGCAAGTTGAAGCCTTCAGAAATAATGGCATTTGCAGGGCTCAGCTGGTCCCCAGAGCAGAAATTATTATGTCTACTAAGTTGAGGTAAAAAATAAAAATCCCTAGGATTTAAGTAATTTTGTAGAATAGTATTCTAGCTATTTTTTGAACTTGTGGTTGACTTCCTAGGTGGTCCTAAACTAACCCCTGAACTATTTAAGTGTCTGTTGAGGTACAGATTAGGTATGTTCACATTTCAATAATAAAATTTACTATAGCATTAATTCCTTTTCCCAAGTATAGCATTAATTCCTTTTCCCAAGTATACCCAGTTTGGGAGCCTTCATAACTGGAAATGTATATTTCCACGATTTAGTTGAGAGGAATCTCATCTAATTTACATGCTAATATGAGAATATGTACTGTCTATGTACACTAATCATTAATATAGTTTAGTAGTTTGCAACTTCCATCCAAATTGGTCTTCATTCTCAGCATCTTTTCTAACCTAGAGATTGACTGATTTCACAACACACCCATGACCAGTTGGTTGCTATTTAAAACATAAATTGCTAACAAAATCTATGTATTACACACCCACAAATAAGTACATATTTTGTAACAGTGTCTTCTATGTAACATACATCCACATTTTCTTCTTTCTTCTTCCTTAACTGCATTCGATTTTTCTCAGTTATTGCACGTAACCTGATTTTCCTATATTGTGAAAGATTCCAATCTAAGAAAACTTAACCTGCAGTAATGCAGATATAGTATACAAAATTGTACCTTATTTAGTAAAATCTATTTATAACAAGATCACTTTAAAGCATTCATAAGTTAAAGTTGGTTCTTATCCATTCAGCTTGCCCTATGTCTTTTGATTGGTGTATTTAATCCATTTACCTTTGTACCTGTGTTCCTGTCTGTCTCTCTGTTTCTTCTTCTTAAAGCAGCCTCTTGCAATGCTGGTTTGGTGAAGATGTATTCTTTGAGACTTATTTTGTCTAGGAAGCTCCTTATTTCACCTTTTATTTTGAATGACAGCCTTGCTGGGCAGAGTATTCTTGGTTGCAGGTCTTTGTGTTTCATTGCTTGAAATATTTTTTGCCATTCCCTTCTGGCTTGCTGTGTTTCTGTGGAGAAATCAGCTGATAACCTTATGGGAGCCCCCTTGTACGTTATTACCTGTTTCTCTCTCGCTACTTTTAGGATTCTCTCCTTGTCTTTGAAATTGGCCATTTTCATTATAATGTGTCTTAGAGTGGGCCTGTTTGGGTTCATCTTCCTTGGGACCCTCTGTGCTTCCTTAGTTTGCATAACATTTTCTCTCCTCAAGTTAGGGAAGTTTTCTGTCATTCCTTTTTCAAAGAGGTTTTCTATCCCTTGCTCCTCCTCTTCTCCTTCTGGTATCCCTATGATACAGATGTTATTATATATCATGTTGTCCTGCAGCTCTCTGAAAACCTCTTCATTCTTTTTCAGTCTTTTTTCATTTTGTTGCACTGCCTGGGGATTTTTTTCTACATTGACCTCCAGCTCGATGATCCAGTCCTCTGCTTTCTCTAGCCTGCTTTTGATTCCTTATACTGTGTTCTTCAATTTAGAAATGGTATTCTGCATTTCCTCCTGGCTCTTATTGATGGTGTCTATATCCTTTTTAATGCTTATGTAGTTCTAAGTTCCTTGTAGCTTCCCTGGAGTTCTTCAGTTCCCCTGGAGTTGTTTGTAGTTTTCTTTGAACTCGCTGAGCTCATTGAGTTTCTCTATCATCATTATTTTGAATTCCATGTCTGATGCTTGCCTCTACTTCATTTTGCACTCTTCCTGGAGATTCCTCCTTTCCATTTACTGAGGGTTTATTTCTTTGTCTCCCCATTTTAGGTGGCTCTTGTTTGTTTCTGCTTCTTAGATTGGTCTGCTTTGACTTACTACTGTCTTAGTGGTATGACCTTCTGTGGTGTAGACGTGCACTTTTTTTACTTCCTGTATCTGTGCTTGGTGACGTCAGCTCATGTCCCAGTCTGGGCCTACCTAGTCAGTTGGTTGGAGACTATCAGAAATCCACTGTTTTTGTCTCCTCTAGTTGTTAATCCAATCAATCTGTGATGAGTGATCAGTTTTAGGCACCTTGGTCATGTTGTGATGAATCGGCTTTTCTGTTCTGTCTGTGGTCATAAGGCTTCTCTCCAATTAGAGTTCTGTTGGTTATTCCGGATTATTTCTCCCCAATTAAATTGTAATTCCAGTTTGGTGTTGAGAGGAGATGGATGTAGCTCCAATTACTCCTCTGCCATCTTGGTTCTCCCAGATTTCAATGGAAATACTGGAGGATTCCTCTGGAACACAAAGAGCCATGAGCATCACCAGCATCCTGACCAACACAATGGAGGGTAAGGAGTAGGCAGTGAATAGGCAGCTTATTATGATCATGTGCTTGGTGGAACTAGGTCTTCTCTTTGAATCACCATAGTCACCCAAGATCAGAACTATATAATGGACCTACTCAGCCTTACTCCCTCTGAGCTCCAGCACCAGGGTGGCAGCTTGAAAGTCACCAGTGGCATAATGGGGGAAACTGAAGTGTCTGGCACCAAGGTGAACAGAGACCATTGTCCCTTTTCTGAACCTTCTCTGACAAGAGCTGGCAAGCTGGTGCCATATCTGAGGCTCCATCAACCTCCCAATCTGTACTTCTTAATCCCTTCACCTTTTTCACCCAGTCCCCAGACTCTCCTCCTATCTGGCAACCAT
>PVIW01016105.1:0-17641 GCA_004026585.1 Noctilio leporinus | reverse complement strand
GCTCCTATGTTGGGTGCGTATATGTTTATCAGAGTTATTTCTTCTTGATGGATTGTTCCCTTAAGTATTATGAAATGTCCATCTTTGTCCCTTTTTATGGCCTTCATTGTAAAATCTATTTTATCTGAAATCAGTATTGCTACTCCAGCTTTTTTTTTCATGTCCATTTGCTTGATATATAGTTTTCCATCCCTTCACTATCAATCTGTGTCGATCTTTTGTTCTGAGGTGGGTCTCTTAAAGACAGCATATATGTGGGTCATGTTGTCTTATCCATTGGGCTACCCTATGTCTTTTGATTGGTGCATTTAACCCATTTACATTTAAGGTTATTATTGATTGAAACTTATTCATTGCCATTTTGTCCCTTTGTGTCTGTATTCCTCTTTGGCTTTCTCCGTTTCTTCATTTTATTTGTTTACTTATTTTTATAGAAGACCCTTTAGCATTTCTTGCAATGCTGGTTTGGTAGAGATGTATTCTTTTAGTCTTTTTTTGTCTGGGAAACTCCTTATTTAACCTTCCATTTTGACTGAGAGCCTTGGGTAGAATATTCTTGGCTATAGGCCTTTGTTTTTCATTACTTGGAGTATTTTTTGTCATTCCTCTCTGGTTTGTATTTCTTCTGTTGAGAAATCATTTGATAACCGTATCTGAACTCTCTTATGTGTTATTTGCTGTTTCTCTCTTAATGCTTTAAGATTCTCTCTTTGTCCTTGAAGTTTTGCCATTTTAATTATGATGTGTCTTGGAGTAGGCCTGCTTGGGTTCATCTTCATTGGGACCCACCGGGCTTCCTGAGCTTGAGTGACCCTTTAGTTCATCATTTTAGGGAAGTTTTCTGTCATTACTTTTTCAAGCAAGTTTTCTATCCCTTGCTTCTCTTCTCCTTCTGGTATCTCTATAATATGGATATTGTTGTGTTTCACATTGTCCTGTATCTCTCTTAAAACCTCTTCATTCTTTTTCAATCTTTTCATTTCGTTGCAATGTCTCATTTTTTCCCCTGTTGTCCTCCAGTTTGCTGATCAGGCCCTTTGTTTCATCTAACCTGCTTTGAATTCCTTCTATTATGTTCTTCAGTTCTGGGATTGAGTTGTTCATTTCCTCCTGGTTCTTACTGATGGTTTCTATGTCTTTTTTAATGCTGGTGTAATTTTCCTTAGGTTCCTTGTAGTTTCCCTGGAGTTCTTTGTTGTTTTCTTTGAGTTTCTTGAGTTCGTGGAGATTTCTTATAATGATTTCTTTGAATAACATGTCTGATAGCTTGCTAGTTTCTATTTCAGTTCTTAGTCTGCCTGGTGATTCCTCCTTTCCTTTTGGTTTCTTCTTCTCCTCATTTTGGGTGTCTGTTGTTGCTTTTTTTTTTTTTCCTTGGATTAATCTGCTTGTAATCCCTGCCTTAGTCAGTACCCTTCTGTGTTAGGAGATTTGTGGGGTTCAGTGTTGCAGTCTCTTAGATTTCCTCCACTTGTTGCTCTTGGGGTTGCCTCTATGGCATTAACTTGGGCTGTCTGGTTGTATTTTGGATTGGTTGTATGTATTGCTCCTTTCCCTCCAGTTGGTTGATTGAGAGACACTCCTTTTATCCTGTCTCATACACTGTTTCTGAGCTGCTCCTAAAACAGAACCACCAGTCCAGGCAAGATAACCACACCTTCAGAGATATCTTTCTCCTTTAATCCCCCTTTTGACTGCCTATGAACCTAGCTATATACCCATACCCTCCAAGGTAACCCCCACTTTTAATCACACTCTCAGCTGCAACTGAGCCAGTCCTAAAAGGGATGTAGATATGATAAGACTGTCATAAGAGGGGAAAAATCATTAAGTTGACTAAAGTATAGATAATTTTGAAGGGTGCAAAAGAGTAGCAAAGATAGTGGGGATGCAAGAGAGAAAGCCAACTTTATCTCTTATATAGAAATGGGGAGGAGGAAAATCAGAATGCTCCAAGTGTGGGTGAACAATATTAAGCCTATATATATAGTTGCCACATCTATCTCCCTGCCCATCCTCAATGAGCACTGATTGGTCAAGGTGGAGCCAGGACCTGTGTGTTTTTAGCAGAAAAAAAGAATGTGTAGTCCCTAGTAGCTCACCCACAAAAAAGGTTTTAAGAGGCTGTAGAGGGAAGGAATACTTAGATTGAGGACTGGGAATTAATTGTAGCAGGAGAGTGAGTAGACTTTAAGACAAGAGTAGGAGGAGGATCTTGGGTAGTTAAATGAATTGAGAAAAGGGAGGAGAAAAAATATGTGAATTGGGATACACTATGATATAAATGGTATTTACTTAAAATCCACTAACTATGAGGATTGGAAGTAACATTTCATTTATTATTTTTAGAGAGGGGGGAAGGAAGGGAGTCAGAGAGGGAGAGAGACATCAATGTATGATTGCCTTTTACCTGCCTTCAGCTATGGACCTGGCTGGAGATCTGGCTTGCAACCTGATTATGTGCCCTGGCTTGGGAATCAAAGCAGCAACCTCTGGGTTCACAGGCTGGCACCTTATCCACTGTGCCACCAGCCAGGGCCTGAAAGTAACTTTTGAAAAGGTTATGTTGGGGATTAATAGTTCATGTAGCTCTCAGTGTAACTCAGGTGCTTGAGGTTAGCAGTGATCCATTTCCTGAGTCTGCCTCTTTTCCTTGATCAAGTCTCTGCAGTCTACAGTCACACTGTGGGGCCTTGGAATGGTAGGCCCTATGGCTGTTACAGTCAGGGCTGGTTCTAAGTGCCACACCCCCGGTAGGCTGAGCCTCCAGTAACCTAGCTGGGTTTCAGCACTGCTGGCATTTGGGGGCCCTCCCTTCTCTTGCTAGCTCTGTATGAGTAACTGAAGGGTGCTTTTGTGGTGTTGATAGCTATCCCTCCCCCTCCAGCTCCTAGAGGAGGTTTCAGCCTGTGTCTGGCACCTGGCTCCAAGGAGGGGTGGCCCACAGCATCATTTGTGCCAGCAATGGGCTAGCCTTCCCCTTCCAGCTCTTGGAGGAGGTTTTTGCAGCCCATGTCTGGGACTAGCACCTTGCTTCATGGAGGGCCCACAGCATCATTTGTGGGAGATGGCTAGCCCTCCCTGTCTAGCTCTTTGAGGGGGTTTTCACTGCCTTCAGTGAGCTGGGCACTTAGTTCTGTGGGGAGCTCCACAGGGAAAGCACACTGGCGATGGCTAGCCCTCCCCTTATAGGTCTTCAAGGAGGTTTTTGCCACCTGCAATGGGTGTACTGGTTGTACCAGTGGCAAGTTTCCTGGCACACAGTTTGCAGCTGCAGTTTCCATGGGAGCCTGTGCGACAGTGTGAGTGTGCAGGTTTGGGCCTCCCTTTTCACTGGGGCTCTGAGCTGTGCTCTCCCCAGGTGGCACATTGGCACAGTTCTCCCCCTCAGGCCACCCTAGCTAGTTCACTTCCCTGCTCCCTTACTCCCAGCAGGTCTCTCCTCCTCTGGCCCTGAGAGTCACTTTCTTTATCTCAGCCTCAGAATGCAACTCTCACAGAGTCCCTCCCCTGCATAAGAGATCAATTCCTCAATCTCCACCAGTTTGTGCTCACTGTCCACACTTCGCTGCTCAGATTTCTGTTCACTGGGGATCATGAAGCTGTCTTCAGTCAGTCACCCCTCTGGGCAGAGCCGCCACTGCCCAGAGCCAACCTTGGCCTGCTGGACAGAGGTTCGGAACTGTCTCATCTGTTCTCCAGTAGGTCTCTGCAGCCTCTGGGCTGTGCACCCCTGAATCCAGATGCTTACTGCTCAATTCCCAGGGACCTGCAGACATCTCGTGCTCCCAACCCTGTCCTCCAGCTGCTCTGGCATTTGAAAACGCTGTCAACACTGCCCTCTATACTCTGTTGCCATCTTTGCACCTCTGATGATGGTTCTTAATACTGCTGTTGACTGCTGTTAACTTTACATGGTTGAAATATTATTCTGTTATATTTTATTAAACATTTTAGTACATCTTTTGGTTCAGAATATTTTTTTCTTATTTTCCTCCTCTAAACCTAGGTGTGTCTTATGGTCAGGTGTATCTTTAAAAACATGGTATTTCATAAAAATAGCATTCCAGTATAAAATAAGTTTTAAAGAAAAAGAAAAAATACTTAATTTACTACAATATATCTAAAATATTATCACTTAACATGTAATAGTTATATAAGCTATAGATATATTTTAAGTGTATTAACTTCAAAATCCATTATGTACTTTAAATATTTGTAAAAATATGTATGTGTGTAAACATATTTGTGCATGTGTTTGATAATATTGCAATTGATATTACTTTAAAAAGTAATATCAAAAATTTTTTAAAAATTTGTTTAAAGATTTTATTATTTTTTAGAGAGTGGGGTAGGGAGAGAGGCAGAGAGAGAGAGAGAGAGACATCAATATATGGTTGCCTTTCATCTGCTTCCAGCTAAAGATTTGGCTGGAGACCTGGCTTGCAACCTGGCCATGTGCCCTGGCTGGGAATCAAACCAACGACCTTTGGGTTCTCAGGCCAGTGACTTATCCACAGTGCCACCAGCCAGGTTTAAAAAGTAGTTCTTTAAATAAATGAATTAACATAAGCATTTTGCAATAATGAAAAGAAAACTTGGTATTAATATGATTTGAGAGGTGGACAGTTAGAAGGCAGTAATTAAATGGTGAATTGTCTGGATGTGAAAGAAAAAAAAAGCAGAAATACACATTGGTGGTTACAGAATAGACAGGGGGATGTTAACAATAATAAAGGAGCCCTGGCTGGTGGCTCAGTGGATAAGGTACTGGCCTGCGAACTCATAGGTTCGATTCCCAGCCAGGGCACATGGCCAGGTTGCAAGCCAGGTCTCCAGTCATGTCCATAGCTGGAGGCAGGTGAAAGGCAGCTATACATTGATATTTCTCTCCCTCTCTACGTCTTTTCCTTCCCCTCTCTATGAAAATAATAAATAACGTCTTTTTTTTTTTTTTTTTTTAAAGAAAAAGAGTAAAGGAAATGTAGATGCCAAAGAACTTATATGCATGACACACACACATGAAGTAATGGGGACATTGCCATAGGGAATGAGGGGTACTGGGTGGAGGGCATCAAAAGGGGAAAAATTGGTACAACTGTAACAGCAAAATCTATTTTTTAAAAGACTTAGCCCTGGCTGGTAGCACAGTGGATAAGGCACTGGCCTGCAAACCCAAAGGTTGCTGGTTTGATTCCCAGCCAGGGCACATAATCTGGTTGCAAGCTAGACCTCCAGCAAGGTCCCTAGCTGGAGGCAAGTGAAAGGCAACCACACATTGATGTCACTCTCCCTCTCTGCCTATCTCCCTTCTCCTCTCTCTGAAAATAATAAATAAAAATCTTAAAAAAAGAGAGACAATTATTTTTTAGAGAGAGGGGAAGGAAGAAAGGCAGACAGGGAGAAAGATATCAATATATGGTTGCCTTTCACCTGCCTTCAGCTATAGACCTGGCTGGAGACTTGGCTTGCCACCTGGTTATGTGTGCCCTGGCTGGGAATCGAACCAGCATCTTTTAAGGTTTGCAGGCTGGCGCCTTATCTAGTGTGCTAACAGCCAGGGCCGGCAAAAAAAAAAAAAAAAAAAAAAAAAAGATGCATAATAGCCATAACTTCTCATTTGTAACTAGCATCTTTAGATTTAAAAAGTTGTGACTTACTGAATTTTAATAGTTTTCCATTGCAAAACATTTTATGATAATTTTCATAAACCTTTTGACATTGTAACATTTTTGATATGTAATATAGATTAATATTTAGGTCTTATAGTTATGTCTGGTATATAAGTGATGAACTAAACAAATATGTCTCTTTTAGGTTCTTGCAGCTACTTCTTTAACAGGTTTATTGGAAAAACTACAGAACTGCAATGAACTTTTGGAGAAAATTATGAAAGGGCTTAATGCATATCTTGAAAAAAAACGACTTTTCTTCCCTCGGTATGATGGATAATCAATTGTGCTCTAATTGAAAGCATTTTCTGATTTGTGATGGATTTTAACTAAAGCATTTGTATTTTCATGTTTTTCTGTAGTTTCTTCTTCCTATCTAATGATGAAATGTTAGAGATTTTGTCAGAGACCAAAGATCCACTTAGGGTTCAGCCTCATTTAAAAAAATGCTTTGAGGGCATTGCTAAATTGGAGTTCCTTCCCAATTTGGACATTAAGGCCATGTATAGCTCTGAAGGTGAGCGCGTGGAGCTGATTGCACTTATTTCCACGTCTGCAGCACGAGGGGCTGTGGAAAAGTGGCTCATTCAAGTGGAAGATTTAATGCTCCGGAGTATTCATGATGTGATTGCTGCAGCCAGACTGGTATGTTCCCTGGGATATTATATATACCTTATATTCTTTAACTGCTTTCTTTTAGGAGGTTTTAAATGGGTACCAGTTACAACCATTTATTATTTTATTTACTCTTTATTTGTTTCCAACATTATTAAAATATTAATAATACGTGATGATAATACGTGGTTAAGAGCTACAAAAGAAGAATAATAAGCTGTATTATTGGGGGAAGTGGTTCTAGTGATAGGCAGTTAGTGGAATTGAAATTGAAATTGTAATCAAAAGGATCAAATAGGAATTGACCAGGTAAAAAGCAAATAGAAGTGCATCTTGTTATCCCGTGTGAAGGCTCTGTGATCAGAAATAACCTCAAACGTGGGTGTTAAATGCTTGAGCTAGTTCCTTTACTGCTGTTTACACTTTATTACTTAAAAACTTGAAATGAGTTAAATGCACATTAAAGGAAAATACATATTTGAAAGAAATATAACACCTAGGCACTACATGTACTTTACGTATGCTAATCCAGTTAACCTGATCTTGAATGATAAGTTTCAGTATATTTCTGTTTTGCGGAACCACAAAAGAATAGTTATGTAGTTAAAAAAAATCATTTTAAAAGCCATTGTAGCCTTATGTCTATTTATTTTATGTGAGTGAGGTATCCCTTTTTCTTTATCAAGAGCCCTATGAAGCTCATCTTTTTGCAGTGGTTATTCTGTTCAGCTTCAATGTTCCTGTAGATAAATCCTCTTTCTCTCTCTCTGTCTCTCTCTATCTCTCTGTCTCTCTCTCCTACTTATGACTCTAAACAAACTAAAACACAGGAAAGAATCAAGATTTTCCATAAAAGTTTTTTTTTTTTTAAAGATTTTATTTCATTATTTTTAGAAAGAGGGGAAGGGAGAGAGGCAGAGAGGGAAAGAAACATCAATGTATGGTTGCGTTTCACCTGCCTCCAGCCACAGACCTAACTGGAGACCTGGTTTGCATCCTGGTTATGTGCCTTGGCTGGGGAATCGAACCTGCGACCTTTGGGTTTGCAGGCCGGCGCCTTAACCACTGTGCTTAGTATTTTCTTAATACGTACAGAAATTTATCTTCTATGTACATAGCAATGGTTTATTTATTCTTTGAAACTCATCCTTCTTTGAAGCTTAAATGAGTTTGTCATTTTCATTTATTTCTAAATATTGCTATCAGAAAGCATTTTATATCAGTAAATAGGGGTTTTCCCAGAGTATGCATTGGACAGAGTGATCAATGTTCACATAAAAACTAATTTTGTTTAATAAATTTCTTGTTAATAGTTTGTTTCTTTGGGCTATTGATAGTATAGATGAAAAAGTAATCTGTTGTACATTTAGTTTTCTGTTATGAAATCATTTCAACCAATTTTCCAGTAAACTTCAGTGTGCTAGGAAACTTTCATGAGTGGTTGCTTGTGGCTGATATATGATTATCCCATGGAAATTAGTAAACTTCTTTTAAAAATTAAAAAAAAAAGCATTAAAAAAGTTATACAGTTATATCCTTATATTTATATGTAAAGTATGTTGAAGATGGGGTTATTATATTAAAGATGGTATCATTTTAGTTATAGTTTCTATTAGTATCAGTTTCAAACATTGTTCTGCATTTTTTTCCCAATTTATAATTTGGACCTCCTATTATCATTTTACTTTTGAAGCAAGTTACTTTGAACTCAAAAGCACAGATTGTTCAATTGTAATTGAACAAGTACATGATTAGTCAAATTATACTCTGATCATACAAATTTTTAGGATTGCTATGAATTAAGAATACAAGAGTTCTAACTACCAGTCCAGTTTTCTACTAAATTGTATAGTCTCCTTTTCAATTACATCTTGGCATCAATACACATAATTTATTAGAAGTAATATATATTTTATTTAGAAAACTTGACAGCTCCCCCACAGCAAAGGAATACACAAATACATAAATGTTTTAAATATATAATTTATAAAAATTTTCAGGTATTTTAAAAGTTATAAACCTTTTCATGCCTATATGATATTCTAGCCTATGATGCACCAAAAACTGCACTTCTCTATTGTTAGACATTTAGTAAAGGAATTTACTAATCTTTTAAAGTTAGAAATGTTTTTTAATTATTCAGTCATATCCAGACTCTGCAAGAAGAGACTGGGTTCGAGACTGGCCTGGCCAAGTTGTTCTTTGTGTTTCTCAAATGTTCTGGACTTCTGAGACACAGGAAGTTGTAAGTGATGGAACAAAGGTAAAGCATTGTTTGATTTTAAATGATATGTTTTTCTAAACTCTATGTTTCTTAGTTTATTCTTTGCAAAGCCAGTTGCCCCATCCAATTCCTGCATATAGTATTAAAACTACATAATTCTTTGAAAACTTACTGTATTTTATACTAGGCTTAGACTAGATCACTCTGTTTTATAATTTTATTCTATATTGGGATATATTATGAAGTCAGAATTGTTTTGTGTAAGACTAAGTGTATAAAATATGTTTTAGGTACAATATAACATTAGTTTAATTGCTTTTTAATTTTGTAGGGATTAAAGAAGTACTATAAGGAACTTCAGAACCAACTAAATGATATTGTAGAGCTGGTAAGAGGAAAACTTTCGAAGCAGACCAGAACTACTCTGGGGGCTTTGGTTACTATTGATGTCCATGCTAGAGATGTGGTCATGGACATGATTGACATGGGTATGTGACCTTTTTCTTACTTATTAGAGATAAAATAGCAATAACTTCTAGAAACAAAGACTTAGACTACATTTTTTTTCTTTTTCAGCAGGATTTATTTCATATGATCTTTTATACAAATTGAAAAACATGAATTGTTTTAACATTCTCTATTGTCAAAGATGGTAAAATATATATTGTAAAAATTATATTTCAGGATTATGTGTCTTATTTATTCTTTTTAGGTGTCTCACATGATACAGATTTCCAGTGGCTTGCTCAGCTCCGATATTATTGGGAATATGAGAATGCTCGAGTTCGTATCATTAATTGCAATGTAAAATATGCTTATGAATATCTTGGTAACTCACCTCGGCTTGTCATTACTCCTCTAACTGACAGGTGTTACAGAACATTGGTATGCATTTAAGTGATTTTAATTCACACATTAAAGTTCACTTTTTGGTGTGGTATCATATTTTCTTGTCCAACTTTAACATGACTATCCTCATTTTATTCTCTTATTGGTGATAGTTGAATACAGCTATTTCTTTCTAATTCCAAATTTTCTTTATGTGAAATTATAGTAATGAATATTGAATTCAGGGTGCTTTTGTAGAATATAACCATGTTTGAAAAGAGATAGTCACATTCATATAGGTTAAATAGAAAAAGGAAGATATTGGAGATTTAAAAGGAAAACCAGAGCTTCAGAAAATTGTATCAGTTTTTTGCAGTGGAGTTCTGGGAGAGATGACAGGAAGATGAGGAAAGTACATTTTGACCTTAGAACTGTGTTAGTTCTGTTGAATAGGAGGGAGAGAGCTGAAATGTAAGGGGTGGCACTGAGGTCTGTGCTTGTTGAGAAGCTATGGAAGATCGAATATGACTATTAAAAAATCCAGATTAGGGTTGCCAGACACAGGCAACCCCAATACAGGATTCCCACATGAATTTGAATTTCAAATAAATAGTGACTACATTTTTAGTATAAATATGTCCCAAATATTACATGGGAAATATTTATTCATTGTATATCAGAAATTCAAATTTAATAAGCATTCTGTATTTAAATTTGCTAAATGTGGCAACCCTACCTGGAAATTGAGAAGGAGCATTAAAAAACACCAGTCCACCTGTGCTGAGTAAATAAAATTAAAGTGTCTTTGAGTTTCTAGAAGCAAAGATGTAATGGGGATTCTTGAGCAAATAATTTACTAGGGAATGCTCTCAGTAAAAACCTGTAAGGAAGTGAGGAAAGCAGGGGTGGGGGGAGCTAAGGAAAGATGTGACTTCATTGAATATATATACACGTAGCCTGATCTTACGGGAGCTTTGGAGCATGAATGACATCACAAATATATTCTACTTTAAGGCAAAGGGGTATGGCTTTTATATCCCTTTATAGTCATTGGCTATGGGTCAACCCTGGGGCTAGAGGTGTAAGTGAGCTTTCAGGTATTTGCCATTGAGGTACCTTCTATTAGTTGAGAGCAACTTTCAGGAGAAAACAGTTGGGAGCTATTTGTAACTGTCACAGCAATTGGGGAGTGGATGGGATGGCTAGTAAAGGGAATCTGGGTAGGGTGCTAATGCATCTACAATAAAATGTTTCACTAAAACCTCTATTTTCTCAGGAAGCTACCTGAGAGTAGGGACCATGTCTGTCCTAGTCTATCTTATTTTTAATATTTTTCTTTCTATTTTAATTCATGCTATTTTATTTTTCTTCTTCTGTTACAGTTGTCCCAATTTTTTTCCTGTTGCTCTCCCCTGCCTCTCCCACCTCTGATCCCATAGTCAATCCCACATGCTGTCCATGACCTTGGGTCAGATATAGCTAGCTTTTCCTTGACTATACCCTTCCCCTTCTCGCACCCCTTGTCACTCTCTCACTACCCCCCACCTTGGTCGCTGTCAGTCTGTTCCTTGTTTCCATGCTTATGGTTCTATTTTGCTCATTTGTTTGTTTTGTTCATTAGGCTCCTGTTATAGGTGGGATAACATGATATTTGTCTTTTGCCACCTGGCTTATTTCACTAAGAATAATATTCTCCAGTTCCATTCATTCTGTCATGAAAGGTAGGAGTTCTTTCTTTCTGCTGTGTAGTATTCCATTGTGTGAATGTACTGATGGGCACTTAGGTTGTTTCTAGCACTTGGCTATTGTAAATAACACTGCTTTGAACACTGAGGTGCATAGCTTCTTTAGAATTGATGTTTCAGGATTTTTAGGCTATAATCCTAAGTGGAATCACTGAGTCAAAAGGCAGGTCCATTTTTAGGTTTTTGTTTTTAGCAAATTCCATACTATTTTCCACAGTGGCTGTACCAGTCTGCATTCCCACCAACAGTGCACTAGGGTTCCCTTTTCTCCACATCCTCACCAGCACTTGTTGTTTGTTGATTTGTTAATGATGGCCATTCTGACTGGTGTGAGGTGGTATCTCATTGTGGGTTTAATTTGCACCTCTCTGATGGCTAGTGATGTCGCTCATTATTTCATATGCCTATGACTATGGGCCCTCTGTATGTCCTCCTTGAAGAAATGTCTTTTCAGGTCCTTTGACCATGTTTTAATTGGATTCTTTGTCTTCTTGGTGTTGAGTTATATGAATATATTTTGGGGATCAAACACTTGTCTGAGGTATCATTGGCAAATATGTTTTCCCATATGGTTGGTTCCCTTTTCATTTTGATGCTGTTTTCTTTAGCTGTGTAGAAGCTTTTAATTTCCTGTAGTCCCATTTGTATATTCTTTCCTTTATTTCCTTGCCCTAAAGGATATGTCAGCAAAAAATATTGCTGCATAGGATATCTACAATTTTACTGCCTATGTGTTCCTCTAGGACTTTTATGGTTTCATAGTGTATGTTTAAATCTTTTATTCATTTTGAGTTTATTCTAGTATGTGGTGTAAGTTGGTAGTCAAGTTTCAGTTTTTTGCATGTACTATTCCTATTCTACCAACACCATTTGTTGAAGAAGCGATTTTTACTTCATTTTATCCTCCTGCCCACTTTGTCAAATATTAGTTGACCGTAAAACTGGATTTAGGCCCTGGCTAGTGACATAGTAGATAAGGCACTGGCCTGCGAACCCAAAGATCGCTGGTTCAATTCCCAGCCAGGGCACATAACCAGGTTGCAAGCCAGGTCCCCAGCCAGCTCTGTAGCTGGAGGCAGGTGAAAGGCAACCATACATTGATGTTTCTCTTCCTTTCTGCCTCTTTCCCCTCCCCTCTCTCTAAAAATAATAAATAAAATCTTTAAAAGTAAAAAAAAAATTTTTAAACATGGATATATTTCTGTGTTCCCTATTGTGTTCCATTGATCTATAAGTCTGTTCTTATGCCAGTACCAGACTCTTTTGATTATAGTGGCCTTATAGTATAGTTTGGTAACAGGTATTGTGATCCCTCCTGCTTTGTTTTTCTTTCTCAAGATTGCTGAGGCTATTGGGAATTGTTTATGGTTTTATATAATTTTTTTGAAATATTCTATTTCTGTGAAGTACATCATTGGTATTTTAATAGGTACTGCATTGAATGTATAGATTGCTTTGGGTAGTATGGTCATTTTAATTATGCTAATTCTTCCTATCTATGAATACAGCATATGTTTTCACTTATTTGTACCTCCCCTAATTTTTTTCTTCAGTTCTGTAGTTTTTTGAGTACAGGTCTTTCAACTCCTTGATTAAGTTTTTTTTCTAAATACTGTATTTTTCTTGTTCCTATAATAAGTGAAGTTTTTCCTACTTTCTGTTTCTAATAATTCATTGTTAGTGCAAAAAAATGACATCAATTTCTGAATATTGACTTTGTATCCCACTATTTTGCCAATTTCACTTATTAGCCTGAGTAGTTTTTTGGTAGCATATAAAGGGTTTTCTATGTACTCTATCATGTCATATATAGTACTATATGTCAATACTGCAAATAATGACAGTATTACTTCCTCCTTTCCAAACTGGATACCTGTGATTTCTTTTTCCTGTCTGATCACTGTGGTCAGAACTTCCAATGCTATGCTGAATAAAAGTGGTGAAAGTGGGCACCCTTGTCTTGTTCCTAATTTTAGGGGGGAAGCTTTTAGTTTTTGCCCATTGAGTACAATGTTGGTTGTAAGTTTCTCATACATGGCTTTATTATGTTGAGGTATGCTCCCTCTATTCCCACTTTGCTGAGTTTTTTAAAAAAATCATAAGTGGGCTCTGTACTTTATCAAATGTATTATGCATTTTCAGCATCTATTGATATGATCATGTGATTTTTGTCTTTCATTTTGTTTATGTGATGTATTACATTTATTGCTTTGCAAATATTATAACATCCTTGCATCCCTGGGATGAATCCCACTTGATCATGGTGTATGATCTTTTAAATGATTTGCTGGATCTGATTTACCAATATTTTTTTGAGGATTTTAGCATCTATGTTCATCAGCGATAATGGCCTGTCATGGGTTTTTTTTTTCTTTTCTTTTCTTTGTATCTTACCTGGTTTTGGAGTTAGGATAATACTGGCCTCATAAAAAGAGTTTAAAGTTTTTCCTCTTCTTGAATTTTTTGGAATAGTTTGAGAATGATAGGAATGAGCTCTTTCCTAAATGTTTGGTAAAATTCACCTATGGAGCCATCCCATCTGGGGATTTTGTGTGCTGGGATATTTTTTATTACTGCTTCAATTTCACTACTTGTTATCAGACTGTTCAGGGTTTTTGTCTCTTCTTGATTCAGTTTTAGAAAATTATGTTTCCAGAAATTTGTCCATTTAACCCAAGTTGTCAAATATCTTAGCATGAAGTTGTTTGCAGTAATTTCTCACTATTTCTGTGGTATCAGTTGGAATTTCTTCTCCTCTTTTGTTTCTTTTTTAATTTAATTTTTCCCCTTAAATCTATTTTATTTATTTTGTTATTACAGTTGTCCCAATTCCATCCCCTCTGCCCCCTCCACCCAGTACCCCATTTCCTCTGGCAATGCCCCCCTTAGTTCATGTCCATGGGTCATGAATATAAGTTCTTTGGCTTCTCCATTTCCTTTATTCTTCTTAACACACCCCTGTCTATTCTATAACCACCAATTTGTACTTTTTTTTCCCTTTCACATCCAGATAATTCACCATTTAATTACTGCCTTCTGTCAGCTTCTCAAATCATATTCATACAAAGTTTTCTTTTCACTATTTCAAAATGCCTATGTTAATGCATTTGTTTAAAGAATTACTCTTTTAAGTAATATTAATTGCACTATTACCAAACACATGCAAAAATACATTTACACAGATACATATTTTTATATATATTTAAAGCGCATACTGAATTTTGAAGAGTTAATACAAAAAATTTAAAATATGCTGATAGCTTATATAATTATGACATGTTAAATGATAGTATTTTAGATATAGCATAGCAATTAAGCAGTTTTTTTTCTTCTTTAATACTTATTTTACTCTGGAATGCTACTTTTGAGAAATATATCACAGAAATGGTGTATTGCAGAACTCACTTTTGTGAAAGTTGTCCTAGAGACAGTGCCAAACCCATAGTAAAAAATGAATTTGATTTTTGAGTCAGATCCTCCTCCTGCCAATAATACAACTCAACTTTATTTTTAAGCTACTGGAACTACAACATATTCTTTTTGGAGTTCTCCATCTTAAATAGTAGATTGATTTTTTTTTGGTGGGGGGGGAGTGTGTGTGTGTGTGTGTGTGTGTGTGTGTGTGTGTGGCTGTGTATAGGTCTTACTTCTTTCAGTACCCTCTGTTTTTCCTCTACATGTGTTTTACAAGTCGAAGCCTTCACAAATAATTGCACTTGCAGTGCTCAGCTGGTCTCCAGAGTAGAAAGTATTATGTCTACTAAGCTGAGGTTAAAAACAAACACCCTAGGATTTAGATAATTTTGTAGAATAGTATTCTAACTATTTTTTGAACTGGTGGTTGACTTCCTATGTGGTCCTAAAGTAACCCCTGAACTATTAAAGAGTCTGTTGAGGTAGAAATTAGGTATGTTCATATTTTAATAATAAAGTTTACTATGGCATTAATTCCTTTTCCCAAGCAGCCCCAGTTTGGGGGCCTTCATAACTAGAAATGTGTATTTCCACAACCTATTTGAAAGGAATTTCATCTAATTAGCATCTAATGCTAATGCGAGAATATATGTTACCTATGTACACAGATCATGTAGTTTAGTAGTTTGCAACTTCCATCCAAATTGGTTTTCATTCTCAGCATCTTTTCTAACCTAAAGATTGACTGATTTCACAACAGTTAATGTTGGTTCTTATCCATTCAGCTGCCCTATATCTTCTTATTGGTGCATTTGATTTTCATTTAAGGTTATTATTTGGTTTCTATTTAAAACATAAATTGCTAACAAAATCTATATATTACACACCCACAAATAAGCATACGTTTTGTAACAGTGAATAAGAAAGACAGCATGTATTCTACATAATATACATCAACATTTTCTTACTTTTTCTCCCTTAACTGCATTTGATTTTTCTTTTATTGTAAGTGAGTTTATTTCCAACTTGGAAAATAATTTCAATCTAAGAAAACTTAACCTGCAGTAATGCAGATACAAAATACAAAACTATACAGAGTGCACACAATAAAGTGGCAGAATTTTAGTAAAATAAATAACATACCACAAGGTGTTATATTTTCAAATAAATTTATTCTTATATGTAAATACATAAACATAGTCATTATTTTTAAAATTGTTCAAAAAGGCCTCCATTTGCTTTAAATATAGACTCAATTTGACTTAGGAATCTTGAACACACTTTAATTAACTTTTCTTTATCCATGGACATCATAATGTTTTCAGTCTTAGCTTTAACAGCCTCTTTATTAGAATGAGGTTGTTTATTAACTTCTCGCTCACAAATGCTTCATACATAATAGTCTAAAGGATTTGCATCTGGTGAGCTAGGCGGCCAGATTTCCTTTGACCAGAATTCAGGAACATTGCCATTGAGACATTCGTGCACCTTTTTGGTGTTCTGTGCGGTGCACCATCTTGTTGGAAGAAAAAATGACATCCATTTGCAACTTGCTTCATCATGGTGCAATTACTTCTCTCAAAATGTCAAGGTAAACATCAGCAGTCACCTTCAAGCCTTGTGGAAACAAATGTGGGGTCATGATATCTCCTTCATTGCTGACAAAACCTAACACCATCACTGTAGCAGGAAATTTCATTTTAATGACAATTGAGACTTCGTTAAGATTCTCACAGAGCCACCTATTGTTTCTTCTGTTGACTATTTGGTCCTGCTGAAAATTCTTTTCATTGGAGAACAATATCAGAGGGTATTTCAATGTTGTAACAGTCTCCTTGCTTTTTCAAAACACTTTCCCTTTGTCCATTGTGTCATAAACTGGCCTCTTCTAAGAACATATGATCTATATCTGATATCTTCAGCAATAACCTTGGAAACCATTACATCCAACATTGCAATTCTCTTGCTATGGAGTGCATTGACTTTCCTGGATCTTCATTGATGATCTCCTGGATTCTGTGCACAATATCTGAACTTGTGCAATCCTTATGTTCCTTATATATTTTGTTTGTTGGTGCGGTGACATCAGTATCAGCATCATACACCTTCTTCCATTGTCAATTGTATGTAAAGGGATGTTACTGAAGTCTGCAATTTCCTTAGCAGTTTGCCCTGCATGCAATCCAGAAATTGTGGTTGCTCAAACATCGTATTCCTTTGACATGATGGTTGCTCTCAGAATTTAATACCTTATACCTGAAACAATGATGTTAAATCATAAATCGTAACCTTAGAAACAGTTTTACAAGATTAATAAGCGTGTGAAATAAGGAGATGCAAAGTTATTGCCAATCTATCGCTTGTACCCTGTACATTATTTAGTTAGTTCTACTTCTAACAAGATTATTTTAAAGCATTCATAAGTTAATGTTGGTTCTTATCCATTTGGCTGCCCTATATCTTCTTATTGGTGCATTTAATTGACTTTCATTTAAGGTTATTATTAATAAATACTTACTCATTGTCAGTTTTCCCCTTTGAACCTGTGTTCCTGTCTGTCTCTCTTTCTGTTTCTTCATCTTCTTAAAGCAGACCCTTTAGTATCTCTTGCAATGCTGGTTTGGTGGAAATGGAGTTTTTTAGCCTTTTTTCTTGAAAACTCCTTATTTCACTTTCCCTTTTGAATGAGAGCCTTGCTGGCTAGAGTAGTCTTGGTTGTAGGCCTTTATTTTCCATTGCTTGGAATATTTCTTGCCATTCCCTCCGGCCTTTAGTGTTTCTGTGGAACAATCATCTGATAACCTTATCGGAGCCCCCTTGTATATTATGAGCTGTTTCTCTCTTGCTTTTAGAATTCTCTTTGAAATTTGCCATTTTAATTATGACGTGTCTTGGAGGAGGCCTGTTTAGGTTCATATTCACTGGGACCCTCTGTGCTTCCTGCACTTTCATGATTTTTTCTTTCCTCAAGTTAGTGAAGTTTTCTGTCATTACTTTTTCAAACAGGTTTTCTATCCCTTGCTCCCTTTCTTCTCCTTCTGATATCTCTAGGATATGGATCTTATTATGTTTCATGTTCTGCAGCTCTGTTAAAACCTCTATTTTTTTTTTTTTTTTTAAGAATAGCTTTCTGGCCCTGGCTG
>PVIW01016104.1:0-17644 GCA_004026585.1 Noctilio leporinus | reverse complement strand
CAGGAGTTCAATTCCTCGTTCCCTCCGGTATTTGCCCTCACTGCCCACACTTCACTGCTCAGATTTCTAGTCAGCAGGGAACCTGAAGCTGGCTTCAGTTAAAGACGCCCCTCTGGGTAGAGCTGTCACTGCCCACAGCCAACTTCGTCCCACCAGCTGGTGTAAACTGTCTCACCTGCTCTCCTGTAGGTCTCTGCTGTCTCTGGGCTATGCTCCCCTGAGTCCAGATGCTGACTTCCCCAATTCATATGGACCTGAAGACATCTAGCACTCCCTATCCTATCCTCCAAATGCTCTGGTACTTGAGACCATCATCACCACTGCTCTCTCCTCTGTTGCCATCTTTGATCTAAAGAACTCTTAAAACTCAATAATAAGAAAACAAACAAGTAAGGAAAATGAACAAAAGTTTTAAACAGATACTTTATCAAAGAAGATAAATAGATGGCAAATAGGGCCATGAAAAATGCCCTAGTTATTAATACAATTATGTACATACAAAACTGACCAAAATTAAAAATATTGACTTTACTAAGTGTTGGCAAACAGGTGGAGCAACTATAATTCTTATACATGGATGATGGGAATGTAAAATGGTACGACTGTTTTGGGAAACAGTTTGGAAGCTTCTTAAAGATAAAGTTACACTTGATGTATTATGCAGACAGTCCAGTTCTAGGTATCTACAGAAGATAAATAAAAGTACTTGTTCACTCAGAAACTTCCACATGAATGGTCATAACAGCATTATTTGTAATAGCCCCAAACAGAAAAAAAAACCTGCAAATGTTTATCAACAGATAAATAGATTAACAAATTTTGCTATAATCTTACAATTGAATCGAGACAAATAAGTGGAAGCATATACCGTGTTTATGGATAGAAAGAATTAACATAATTAAAATCTCCATACTACCCAAAGCAATCTACGCATTCATTGCAATTCCTATCAATATACTAATATTGAAGATCAGGTCAAGATGGTGGCGTAGGCATACATGGCTTGTGTCTTCATACAACCACATCAAAATTACAAATAAATATAAAAACAGTATGGAATTTCTTCAGCAAAGTAAAGATGGAACTGCCTTTTGATACAGCAATTCCATTGCTGAGATTATGCCTGAAGAATCCCTAAATACCAATTCAAAAAACTTATGCACCCCAATAGCAGAGTTATTTATTTTTATTTATTTATTTAATTTTTAAATTTTAGTTTTTAAAAAGATTTTATCTATTATTTCCAGAGAGAGAGAGAGGAAGGGAGAGGGTCAGAGAGGGAGAGAAACATCAATATATGGTTACATTTCACCTGCCTCCAGCCATGGACCTGGCTCGAGACCTGGCTTGCAACCTGGCCATGTGCCCTGGCTGGGAAATCGAACCAGTGACCCCTGGGTTCGCAAGCCAGTGCCTTATCCACTGTGCTACCAGCCAGAGCCAGAGCTATTTATAATATTCAAGTATCAGAAACAGCCTAAGTACCCATCAGTAAGTCAGTAGATCAGAAAAACTGTGGCACATTTACACAATGGACTATTACACAGCAGAAATAAAAAAAGAATTCCTACCTTTCATGACAGCATGGATGGGACTGGAGATTAGTATTCTAAGTGAAATAAGCCAGGTGGGGAAAGACAAATACTATATGGTCTCTCCTAATATAGGAAACTAATGAACAAAACAAACAAATCAGCAAAATAAAAGTAGTGGCATGGAAACAAGAAAGAGACTGAAAATGATCAGAGGGGAGGGAAATAAAGTGGGGCAAGAAGGAGAAGGATCTAGTCAATGTACGTGTATGAATGACCCATGAACATCGACAACATAGGGGATTGATTGTGGGAACAGAGGGGTGGGTGAGTCAGTGCAGAGCAACAGGGGGAAAACTGGGAGAACTGTAAAAGAATAACAAAAATGGAAAAAAATTTACAACTAAAATATAGAACAACCATCAGTGAGACCTGTCCCAAATAAAATTGAATGGAAGTCTGGGAACTACAGAAGTAAATAAACCACACATGTTGAGAGGTAGGAGGGGCACAGACATGAAATGAGCTGGTTTCTCATCCCTATGTGGTGGATAAAAATTCTGGAGAGATATTTCAGGAGTGAGGAGTCCCAGACCCACACCAGGCCCCCTAGCCCAGGTTTCCAGTGCCAGGGAGAGAAGTCCTCACAACTTCTGGGTGAAAAAAACCCAGCAGGGATTGAGTCAATGGAAGAAACTTCTGGAGGCCCAAGCAGTATCTCTTAAAGAACCCGCATATGGACTCACCTACATAGACTCACTCCCTCTGAGCTTTAGCACTGGGGTAGCAGCTTGAAATACACCAGTGGCATATGGGGAGAAATTGAAGTCTCTGGGATCAAGGGGAGCAGAGGCCATTGTCTCTTTTCTAAACCCTCCCCCCTATAAAGCTGGCAAGCTGGTGCCATATCTGAGATTTCATCAATCTGACTAACTCTATTTGACCTGCCTTGAGATCCCCAGAGTCGTCACTCTGCACAATTTATGGGCCCACCCAAGCTGCTTCTCCATATGAATGGCTGGTCTTGGCTCATGCTTTACAAGTTTTTAAATCCTACAAAACAAACAAACAACAACAAAAAAAAACAATAGCTGGCCTAAGTGAGTTCCGGGACCTGTACTACCAGCAGCCAGCTTAGATTAATATCTTGTGAAGATCTGGAAAATCTGGAAGCCCAGTACAAGTAGCAACCATCTCATATTGCATTATAGCTCCAGTAGTGTGCTCTGGGCAAAACACAGATGGTGGCTGACCTTGGCTTGCACCATCCAGGAACCCAAGGTCCAACACTCCCAGTAGACAGCTAGAGAACATGTTGGAACACCACCACCCTGCCCCTGCACAACTGATCCTCCATGAAGAACAGAAGTTGGTGGACAGTAGTCACAATCAGTCTTTGAAGCTAATTGGCCTGACTAAATCCCTCCAATTGATCTGCCAACAGCAACCAAGACTCAACTATTAGGAGGGTATGCTCAGCCGACACTAAGAGTATGCTTTGAGTACCCAACTTGGGTGATAGAGGAGGCTGTGCCACTAGACCTTAAAGGACAGCTACTACATTAGGCCACACTACCAAGATATGAACTCAAAACAGCTCTACCCTATACATAGAAACAACACAAGAAGGCTTCCAAACAAAGGAGGCAAAGGAATATGGCCCAGATAAAAAGAACAGAATAAAACCACAGAACAAGAATTTAACAAAACTGAGGTAGCCAATGTATCAAATGCAAAGTTCAAAACAGTGGTGATCTAAATGCTCAGATAAATGATTGAGTGCAATCACAAAATAAAGGAAAAAGTGAAGGTTATACACAGTGAAATAAAGAAAAAATATACAGGGAACTAACAGTGATGGGAAGGAAGCTGGGATTCAAATCAACAATTTGGAACATAAGAGAGAAATAAACAATCAACCAGTACAGAATGAAGAAACAAGAATTGAAAAAAAATAAATAAATAAGAAGAGACATAGGAACCTCTGGGACAACTTTAAATGTGCCAACATCCAAATTATAAGGGTGCCAGAAGGAGAAGAGGAAGAGCAAGAAATTGAAAACTTATGTGAAAAAATAATGAAGGAAGACTTCCCTAATCTGGTGAAGGAAATAGACTTACAAGTCTAGGAATCACAAAGTGTTCCAAATAAGCTGAGCCCAAGGAGGACCACACCAAGGCATCATAATTAAAATGCCAAAGATTAAAGATTAAGAGAGAATTTTAAAAGCAGCAAGAGAAAACCAGAGAGTTACCTACAATGGGGTACCTATAAGCCTGTCACCTGATATCTCAAAAGAAACTTTGTAGTCAAGAAGAAACTGGCAAGAAGCATTCAAAGTGATAAAAAGCAAAGACCTACAACCAAGACTACTCTATTCAGCAAAGCTATCATTTAAAATGGAAGGGGAGATAAAATGCTTCCCAGACAAAGTAAAGCTAAAGGAGTTTTTATCATCACCAAACCATTTTACATGAAATGTTAAAGGGATTTAATTAAGAAAAAGAAGGTCAAAACTATGAATATTAAAAAGTCAACAAACTCACAACTATCAACAACAGAATCTAAAAAGTATAAATAAAAACTGCGCAAACAACCAGAGAGATTACAGAATCAAAGATAGGGGGAACATTTGGAGGGGCTTCAGTTGGGAGAGAAATGGGGGGAAGGAGGAAATGGTGCAGGGGTTAAGCAGCTTAGTAGGTGGGTGCAGAATAGATAGGTAGATGTCAATAATAGTACAAAAAAGAGTAAAGCCAAAGAACTTGCATGCATGACCCATGGACACGAACTAAGTGGTTGGGATTGCTTGAGGGAGGATGGGTGCTGGGCAAAGATGATCAAATGGAAAAGAAAGTGGAACAACTGTAATAGCATAATTAACAAAAATAAATTAAAATAAAATATAAACAAATTGACTGCATCAAACTAAAAGATTTTGTAAAGCAAAGGAAACCATCAAAGAAATAAAAAGACAACCCACTGAATAGGAGAACACATTCACCAATGATACATCTGATAAGGGGTAAATATCTAAAATTTATAAAGAAGTTATAAGCCCTGGCAGTTGGCACAGTGGATAAGAAGCTGGCCTGCAAACCCAGAGGTCACTGGTTTGATTTCCAGCCAGGGCACAGAACGAGGTTGCAAGCCAGGACTCCAGCCAGGTCTATAACTGGAGGCAGGTGAAAGGCAACCATACATTGATGTTCCTCTCCCTTTCTTCCTCCCTCCCTGCCTGTCTCTCTAAAAATAATGAATAAAATCTATTTTAAAATTCTGTCTTTTTTTTAAAAGAAGTTATAGATTATGGGAAAAGATGACGACAGAGTAGGTGGCAGTACTGGTGTTCTCAAGTGCCAGAGCAGCTGGAGGACAGGGTAGGGAGCAGGAGACGTCTGCAGGTCCCTACAAAATGGAGCAGTAAGCATCTGGACTCAGGGTACACAGCCCAGAGGCTGCAGAGACCTACAGGAGAGCAGGTGAGACAGTTCTAAACCAGCTGGCCAGCAGGTCAAGGTTGGCTCTGGACAGTGGTGGCTCTGCCCAGGAGGGCGGCTCTGACTGGAGACAGCTTCAGGCTCCCCAGTGACTAGAAATCTAAGCAGTGAAGTATGGACAGTGAGCACAAACTTGGGGAGATTGAGGAATTGAACTCCTACAGGGAAGGGACTAGGTGAGAGACATGCTCCAGAAGATGAGAAAGAGGAAGAGTCTCCAAGGGCCAGAGGTTGAGGAGGAGAGACCTGCAGGGAGCGGGCAAGTGCACCAGCCGGGTTGGCGAGAGGGCCGAAAATTGCGCTGCTGCACTACCCATGGAGAGGATAGCTCAGAGCCCCAGGGAGAAGGGAGGCCCAACCCCAGACACCCACACCATTGTACAGGCTCCCACGGAAACTGTGCACCAGGAACTTGCTGCTGGTGCAACTGGTGTGCCCATTGCAGGTGGCATAAACCTCCTTATAGAGCTGTAGGGAAAGGGCTGGTCATCACCGGTGATGTCACGGCGGGGCTCTCCACAGAAACAGAGGCCCATTGAACACAGTGAAAACCTCCAGAAAGAGCTGGATGGGCAGGGCTAGCCATCACCCATAAGAGACACTGCGGGGCCCCCCGGGGAGCCAGGTGCTCTTTGCAGCCACCAGGCTGCAAAAACCCCCTCGAAGTGCTGGGGGCAAGATGGTAGAGGAGTAAGTGGAGCTACACCAATCTCCTCCCAGATCACATCTAGAATTACTTTTGGGAGAAAAAGTCACCTGGAATTACCAACAGAACACCAGTTGGAAAGAAGTCCTATAACCACAGACAGAACAGAAGAGGGTGCTTCATCACTACGTAACTGGTAGGAATTGTGGGAACGTGAGGGGGCTGGCTGGACCCCCATGGGAGGCAACAGCCGAAGGGATGGAGCCAGAGACTCCACCTGAGAAGGGTGGGTTCTGGTCCCCCTGCTGGTATCCCAGCTACAGCAACATGGCAGAGAGCAGAGCAGCATCCAGCTGAGAAGGGTGGAAAGCCATGGAGTTTGCTAGCCTGAGAGAGCACTGGAGACAGAGAACTACTGGGATGACCACAACGAAAATACATTGGCACCCACCTACCCTGGGCACCAGCAGAGGGAGGGCAGAGCGGACTGGAGACAGGTGGGGAGAGTTTGTGGAGGTGGCTTGGAGGAGACAAGTGGAGAAGCAGCTGTGGGGATCCCTGTGCTGACTCATCGCCCACACCTCCAGGCAGAATGCACTGCTCCAAGTGGCTTCTGTAGGAGGGTCCTCATAGCCCCACCCACTGGAAGCAATCTGCCCCACTCAGTGGTGCCTAAGCCTAGGGCCTGATCCCAGTTCTTTCATTTATATCTAAATAAACCACTCTTGCCCTGCCCTGTCTGAGCATAGATACAATAGTTGGCATCTGAATAGGTATCTCTTGCCCAGCAGCGCCTGGGCCTGGTGGCCAAGTAAAAACTCTCTGACTTATAGGTGGGTCAGTCAGTCAGTCCCACACAGTGGCAAGTGAGCCTGGTGGCTGAGCGTGGATTCAATGCTTCACAACTAAGTTGGTTTGTTCTGCCCAGTGGCCCCTGGGCCTTGCTCTGATCACAAACTCCTTGGTTTACAATAGAATCTTTTAATCTAGCCCAGTGGCCCCTTAGCCTGGTGGCTGATCATGTTTCATTGGATTACAATAGACTCTTTCAGTCGAACCCAGCACCACCTGAGCCTGGTGGCTAATCACAGATTCATTGTATTACAATTGCTCGTTGCTATCTGGCCCAGTGGCTCCTGAGCCTGGTGGCTGAACACAGATTTATTGGATTACAATTGAATCTTGCTGCCTAGCCCAGTAGTGCCTGAGCAAGGCACCTGATCACACAGTCATTGATTTACATCTGAACCTGTCTCACCAAGCAGTACCTGAACTGGTGGCTGATCCACTGGATTAAAATTGAAACTCTCTGTCTAGTCCAGCAGGGCTTGAGTTTGGTATCTGATTTATTGATTTACAACTGAATGGGTCTATCACCCCAAGCTGCATCTGAGCCTGGTGGTGGATCACAGACCAGTAGGATTATCACTAAATTAATCCTTCCAGCATAGCAGTTCCTTATCCTGAAAGCTGATCATAGTCTGATTGGATTACAATGAAACCTAAAAATGGGGAGAAAAAGAAACAGTCCATCACTAAAAGGAAAGGAGGAATCCCCAGAAAGATCACTAAATAAAACAGAGGCAAGTAAGTTATCAGATATGGAATTCAAAATAATGATGATAGGGAAGCTCAATGAGCTCAGTGAGCTCAAAGAAAACTACAAAGAACTCCAGGGGAACTACAAAGAACTCCAGGGAAGCTACAAGGAACTTACTGAGAACTGTACCAGCATTAAAAAGGACTTAGAAACTATCAGTAAGAGCCAGGAGGAAATGGAAGAATACAATTTCTGAATTGAAGAATACAGTAGAAGGAGTTAACAGCAGGCAAGAGGAAGCAGAGGATCAGATCAGTGAGCTGGAGGAGAATGTAGAAAAATATTCCAAGACAGTGCAACAAAATGAAAAAAAGCTGAACAAGAATAAAGAGGTTTTGAGAGAGCTGCAGGACAACACCAAAGACAATACTATCCATATCATAGAAATACCAGAAGGAGAAGAGAAACATGGAATAGAAAACCTGTTCAAAAAAGTAATGATAAAAAAATTTCCTAAATGATGAGTGAAAACTCAAGTTCAGGAAGCACAGAGGGTCCCAATAAAGATGAATCCAAACAGACCCACTTCAAGACACATTATAATTAAAATGACAATTTCAAAGACAAAGAGAGAATCCTAAAAGCATCAAGAGAGAAACAGCAAATAACATATAAGGTTATCAAATGATTATTCAACAGAAACAACACAAGCCAGAAGGGAACGGCAAAAAATATTCCAAATAATAGGCAACAAATTCCTGCAACCAAGAATACACTACCCAACAAGGCTCTCGTTCAAAATGGAAGGTGAAATAAGGAGTTTCCCAGACAAAAGAAGACTAAAAATATACATCTCTACCAAACCAGGAATGCAAAAGATACTAAAGGGTCTGCTTTAAAAAATGAAGAAACAGAGAGAGACAGAGTGGAACACAGGTACAAAGCAGGAAAATGGAAATATATAAGTACCAATTAATAATAACCTTAAATGTAAATAGATTAAATGCACCAATCCAAAGACATAGGACAGGTGAATGGATAAGTACCAACTTTAACTTTTGAATGCTTTAAAGTGATCTTGCTATAAATAGATTTTACTAAATAAGGTACAATTTTGTATATTACTTGTATCTGCATTACTGCAGGTTAAGTTTTCTTAGATTGGAATCATTTCACAATATGGGAAAATGAGGTTACTTGCAATAACTCAGAAAAACCAAATGCGGTTAAGGAAGAAGAAGAAAGTAAGAAAATGTGGATGTGTATTACATAGAAGACATACTATCTTCATTATTAACTATTATAAAATATGTGCTTATTTGTGGATGTGTAATGTATAGATTTTGTTAGAAATTTATGTTTTAAGTAGCAACCAACTGATCATGGGTGTGTTGTGAAATCAGTCAATCCTTAGGTTAGAAAAGGTGATGAGAATGAAGACCAATTTGGATCGAAGTTGCAAACTACTAAACTATATGATTCATGTACATAGACAATATATATTCTCACATTAAGGTAAATTACATGAGATTCCTTTCAACTAAATTGTGGAAATATACATTTCCAGTTATGAAGGGCCCCAAACTGGGGATACTTGGGAAAAGGAATTAATGCTATAGTAAACTTTATTATTGAAATGTGAACATACCTAACCTCTACCTCAAAAGACTCTTAAATAGTTCAGGGGTTAGTTTAGGACCACATAGGAAGTCAACCACAAGTTCAAAAAATAGCTCAAATACTATTCTACAAAATTATTTAAATCCTAGGGATTTTTAATTTTTTTAAATTTTTTAATTTTTAAAGATTTTATTCATTATTTTTAGTGAGGGGGAAGGGAGAGAGGAAGAAAGGGAGAGAAACATGAATGTATGGTTGCCTTTCACCTGCCTCCAGCTGTGGACCTGGCTGGAGACCTGGCTTGCAACCTGGTTAGGTGCCCTGACTGGGAATCAAACCAGTGACCTTTGGGCTTTTTTATTTTTTACCTCACTTTAGTAGACATAATAATTTCTTTTCTGGGGATCAGCTGAGCACTGCAAATGCCATTATTCCTGAAGGCTTCAACTTATAAAACACATGTAGAAGAAAAACAAAGGGTATTGAAAGAAGTAAGACCTATATACAGCCTAAATAAGTAAGTAAATAAATAAATCTACTTTTTAAGATGGCAAACTCCAAAAAAAAAAAAAAAAAAGTTGTAGTTCCAGTAGCTTAAAATAAACTTGAGTTGTATTATCAGAGTGTGGAGGGTCTGACCCAAAAAACAAATTCATTTTTTACTATAGGTTTGGCACTGTCTCTAGGACAAATTTCACAGAAGTGAGTTCTGTAATACACCATTTCTGTGATATATTTCACAAAAATAGCACTCCAGAGTAAAATAACTATTAAAGAAGAAAATACTGCTTAATCTTGCTACCATATATCTAATATACTATTATTTAATATGTAATAATTATGTAAGCTATTGGCATATTTAAAATTTTTTGTATTAACCCTTCAAAATCCATTATGTACTTTAAATATGTTTATAAATATGTATGGGTATAAATGTATTTTTGCATGTGTTTGGTAAAAAAAAAAAAGAGGGAGAGAGAGAGAGAGAGACCCACCTCAAAACACAAGATTGACACAGAAAGTAGAGGGATGGAAAAATATATATCAAGCAAATGGACATGAAATAAACGCTGAAGTAGCAATACTTATTTCAGACAAAATTGATTTTATGATGAAGGCCATAAAAAGACAAAGAAGGACATTTCGTAATACTTGAGGGAACAATCCCTCAGGAAGATATAACTCTGGTAAACATATATGCACGCAACAAGGAAGCTCCCAAATATATAAGGAAAATCTTGGAGGACTTCAAGAAGGATATAGACAGCGATACACTCATAATAGAGGATTTTAATACCCCATTATCAACAATGAACAGATCATCCAAACAAAAAAACACCAATGATATAGAGGCATTGAACCACACTCTAGAGGAAATGGACCTAACTGATATATAGAGAACCTTTCACACCAAAGTAGCAAAATACACATTCTTTTCAAATGCACATGGAACATTCTCAAAGATAGACCACATGGTAGGTTACAAGACAAGCCTTCACAAATACAGTAAAAATTGAAATCATACCAAGCATCTCCTCAGATCACAATGGATTGAAACTAGAAACCAAGCTCAAGGGAAAAAAAACAAAAACACTCTAACTCATGGAGACTGAATAACGTGCTTTTAAGTAAGGAATGGGTAAAGAATGAGATCAAAGATGAAATCAAAAAGTTTCTGGAAACAAATGACAATGAATACACAACAGCCCAAAACGTATGGGACACAGCAAAGGCAGTGTTCAGAGGGAAATTGACAGCAGTACAAGCCTACCTAAAAAGGATAGAAGAAGCCTATACAAACAACCTAACCATAAAGCTGCAAGATCTAGAGGAGCTAAAACAAACAAAGCCCATAGCAAGTAGAAGGAAGTAAATCATCAACATCAGCACAAAATTAAATAACTTAGAAACTATATCTACAATTTGAAGAATCAACAAGACTAGGAGCTGGCTATTTGAAAAAATAAACAAAATTGACAAGCATTTAACTAGACTCATCAAGAGAAGGAGAGAGCCTGCCCCCAGCATCCTGGGCACACAGATGGAGGAGCAGATAATAATTTCATGCACAGATCCAGGAAATAAACAAAGTGCACCTCTACACCACAGAAAGTCACACCACTAAGACAGTAAGTCAAAGCAGACCAATCAAAGAAGCATAAACCAACAAGAGCCACCTAAAATGGGGGGGGGGCAAAGAAATAAACCCTCATCAAATGGAAAGGAGGAATCCCCAGGAAGAGTGCAAAATGAAATAGAGGCAAGCACCCTATCTGACAGGGAATTCAAAATAATGATGATAGAGAAACTTAATGAGCTCATCGAGCTCAAAGAAAACTACAAACAACTCCAGGTAAGCTATAAGGAACTTACTGAGAACTACACAAGCATTAAAAAGGACATAGAAGCCATCAGGAAGAACCAGGAGGAAATGGAGAATGCAATCAAAAGCAGGCGAGAGAAAGCAGAGGATCGGATTATCAAGCTGGAGGTCAACGTAGAAAAAAATTCCTAGTCAATGCAACAAAATGAAAGAAGACTAAAAATGAATGAAGAGGTTTTAAGAGCGCTGCAGGACAACATGAAATGTAATAACTTCTGTATCATAGGGATACCAGAAGGAGAAGAGGAGGAGCAAGGGATGGAAAACCTGTTTGAAACAGTAATGACAGAAAACTTCCCTAACTTGAGGAGAAAAAAGGCATGCAAGTTCAGGAAGCACAGAGGGTCCCAAGGAAGATGAACCCAAAGAGGCCCTCTTCAAGACACATCATAATGAAAATGGCAAATTTAAAAGACAAGGAGAGAATCCTAAAAGCAGCAAGAGAGAAATAGTTTATAACATACGAGGGGGCTCCTATAAGGTTATCAGCTGATTTCTCAACAGTAACACAACAAGCTAGAAGGGAATGGCAAAAAATATTTCAAGCAATGAAAAACAAAGGCCTGCAACCAAGAATACTCTACCCAGCAAGGCTCTCATTCAAAATGGAAGGTGAAATAAGGAGTTTCCCAGACAAAAGAAGTCTAAAAGAATACATCACCAAACCAGCATTGCAAGAGATGCTTTAAGAAGATGAAGAAACAGACAGGAACACAGGTACAAAGGAAAAAATAGATAATGAATAAGTACCTATCAATAATAATCTTAAAGGTAAATGTATTAAATGTACCAATCAAAGTTGGATAAGAACCAACTTTAACTTATGAATGCTTTAGAATGATCTTGTTATAAATAGATTTTACTAAATAAGGAATAATTTTGTATATTGTGTCTGCATTACTGCAGGTTAAGTTTTCTTAGATTGGAATTATTTCACAATATGGGAAAATCATGTTCTGATAACTCAGAAAAATCGAATGCAGTTAAGGAAGAAGAAAAAAGTAAGAAAATGTGGATGTATGTTACATAGGAGACATGCTATCTTTCTTATTCACTGTTACAAAATATGTGCTTATTTGTGGGTGTGTAATATATAGCTTTTGTTAGCAATTTATGTTTTAAATAGCAACCAAGTGGTCATGGGTGTGTTATGAAATCAGTCAATCTCTAGGTTAGAAAAGATTCTGAGAATGAAGACCAATTTGGATGGAAATTGCAAACTACTAAACTATATGATTTGTGTACATAGATAATATATATTCTCATATTACCATGTAAATTAGATGAGATTCATTTCAAATAGATTATGGAAATACACATTTCCAGTTATGAAGGTCCCCAAACTGGGGATACTTGGGAAAAAGAATTAATGCTATAATAAACTTTATTATTGAAATGTGAACATACCTAACCTCTACCTCAAAAGACTCTTAAATAGTTCAGGGGTTAGTTTAGGACCACACAAGAAGTCAATCACAAGTTCAAAAAATAGGTAGAATACCATTATACAAAATTATTTAAATCCTAGGGATTTTTTTTTTTTTTACCTCAACTTAGTAGACATAATCATTTCTACTATGGGGACCAGCTGAGCACTGCAAGTGCCATTATTTCCGAAGCCTTCAACTTGTAAAACACATGTAAAGGAAAAACAGAGGGTATGAGAGAAGTAAGATCTGAGCACAACCTAAATAAAAAAATAAATCTACTATTTAATATGGAAAATGCCAAAAAAAAAAAAATAAGTTGTAGTTCCAGTGGCTTAAAATAAAGTTGAGTTATATTTTTTGGAGGGGGAGGATCTGACTCAAAAATCAAATTCCTTTTTTACTATGGGTTTGGCACTGTCTCTAGGACAACTTTCACAAAAGTGAGTTCTGCAATACACCATTTCTGTGACCTATTTCACAAAAATAGTATTCCTGAGTAAAATCAGTATTAAAGAAGAAAAACTGCTTAATCTTACTACAATATATCTAAAATAAATTCATTTAACATGTAATAATTATGTAAGCTATTGGCACATTTTAATTTTTTTGTAATAACTCTTCAAAGTCCAGAATGTACTTTAAATATGTGTAAAAATAATGTATGCTTATAAATGTATTTTTGCATGTGTTTGGTAATATTGCAATTCATATTACTTAAAAAGAGTAATTCTTGAAACAAATGAATTAATGTAGGCATTTTGAAATAATGAAAAGAAAACTTTGTATTAATACGTTTTGAGATGCTGACAGAAGGCAGTAATTAAATGGTGAATTGTCTAGATGTGAAAGGGGGAAGAAAGTACACATTGGTGGTTATAGTCTAGACAGGGTGATGTTAAGAAGAATAAAGGAAAGGAGAAGCCAAAGAACTTATATGCATGACTCATGGACATGAACAAAGGGGGACACTGCTGGAGGGAATGGGGGGTACCACGTGGAGGGGAGCAAGGGGGGAAAACCTGGGACAACTGTAATAGCAAAATACATAAAATGTATTTTAAAATAATAAATATGTAAATAATTTAAAAAGAAAAGAAAAGGAGAGAGAGGACCCAAATAAAAAGAATCAAAAATGAAAGAGGATGAATCACAACTGATATTTCAGAAATACAAAAGATTGTAAGAAATTACTAGAAACAACTATATGACAAGAAATATGACAACCTAGGTGAAATGGACACACTTCTGGAAATGTATAATCTACTAAAATGCATCAAGAAGAAGCAGAAATCCTGAATAGACCATTAACAACTACTGAAATTGAAGAAGTAATCCAAAATCTCCCAAAGCACAAGAGTCCTGCATCAGATGGCTACACAGGTGAATTCTACCAAACATTTGGAGAAGAGCTAACTCCTATCCTTCTCAACTTATACCAAAAAATCCAAGAAGAGGAAAGACTCCCAAACTCTTTCTATGAGGCCAATATTATTCTAATCCCAAAACTAGGTGAAGTCACAACTACGAAAGAAAAATATGGGCCAATATCTCTGATGAACATTGATGCTAAGATTCTCAACAAGATATTGGCCAACCAGATCCAGCAGTATATTACAAAGATCATATACCATGATCAAGTGGGTTTTATCCCAAGGATGCAAGGATGGTACAACATTTTTTTTTAGATTATTTTTTAATATTTTATTATTTTTAGAGATAAGGGAAGGTAGAGAAGCAGAGAGGGAGAGAGACATCAATGTATGGTTCCCTTTTACCTGCCTCCAGCTATGGACCTGGCTGGAGACATGGCTTGCAACCTAGTTATGTGCCCTGGCTGGGGAATTGAACCAGCAACATTTGGGTTCGCTGGCCAGCTCCTTATCCACTGTGCCACCAGCCAGGGCTGGTACAACATTTGTAAATCAATAAATGTAATAGATCACATCAACAAAATGAAAGACAAAACCATATGATCGTATCAAAAGATGCTGAAAAAGCATTTGACAAAGTACAGCAGCCATTTACGGTTAAAACCCTCAGCAAAATGGAAATAGAGGGAGCATACATCAACATCATAAATGCCGTATATGAGAAACCCGAACCCATCTTCATACTCAACTGGCAAAAACTAAAAGCTTTCCCGCTAAGATCAGGAACATGACAAGGCTGTCCACTTTCTCCACTTCTGTTCAACATCATCTTGAAAGATCTAGCCATAGCTATCAGAGAAGAAAAAGGAATCAAAGGTATCCAAATTGGAAAGGAGGAAGTCAAACTGTCATTTGCAGATGATATGATAGTGTACATAAAACCCTGATAGGCTCCACCAAAAACTTACTCAACCTAATAAGCAAATTTACCAAAACAGCTGGATATAAAGTCAATATCCAGAAATCAAAAGCATTTTTGTATACCAATAATGAAACATTAGAGATAGAAGCTAGAAAACAAATCCCATTTACCATAGCAACAAGAAAAATAAAGTACTTAGGAATCAATTTAACCAAGGAGATAAAAGAGCTGTACTTAGAAAACTACAGAGCATTGAAGAAAGAATTAAGGAAGATACAAATAAATGGAAGCATATACCATGTTCATGGATGGGAAGGATTAACATCATTAAAATGTCCATACTACCTAAAGCAATCTATAGATTCAATGCAATCCCAATTAAAATACCAATGAAAGACTTCACAGAAATAGAAAAAATACTTCAAAAATTTATATGGAGCCAAAAATGCCCATGAATAGCCACAGCAATGTTGAGAAAGAAGAACAAGGTAGGGCAATTCACAATGCTGGACATCAAACTATACTACAAGGCTACTGTCAACAAAACTGTCTGTTACTGGCATAAGAATAGATATATAGATCAATGGAACAGAATAGAGAGACCAAAAATTAACCCAGGACTCTCTGGTCAACTAATATTTGACAAAGGGGGAAGGAACATAAAATGGAGTAAAAACAGTCTCTTCAACAATTGCTGTTGAGAACTGGACAGCAACATGCAAAAGAGTGAAACTAGACCACCAACTTACACCATACACCAGAATAAATTCAAGATGAATAAAGGGCTTAAACATAAGCAGTGCCACCATAAAGGTCCTGGAGAAAAATATAGGCAGTAAAATTTTAGATATTCTATGGAAAAATATGCTTACTGATACTTCTCCATGGGCAAAGGAAATCAAAGAACAAATCAACAAATGGGACTATATTAAACTGAAAAGTTTCTGTTCAGCTAAATAAACACCAGCAAAATTAAAAGCGAACCAAGTATATGGGAAAACATATTTGCCAATGATAACTCAGATAAGGGTTTGATCTCCAAAATATGTAAAGAACTTATGTGACTCAACACCGGAGAGACAGATAGCCCAGTTCAAAAATGGACCTGAACAGACAACTCTCTGAGGAAAACATACAAAGTGCCCAAACGCATATGAAAGAATGCTCAATATCACTAGCCATCAGAGAGATGCAAATTAAAACCACGTAAGATACCACCTCACACCTATCGGAATGGCAATCATCAACAAATCAACAAACAACAAGTGTTGGCAAGGATGTAGGGAAAAGGGAACCCTGGTTCATTGTTGGTGGGGATGCATGCTGGTGCAGCCACTATGGAAAACAGTATGGAGTTTCCTTAAAAAACTAAAAACAGAACTGCCTTTTGATCCAGCAATTCCACTACTACGACTATACTCAAAGAACCCTGAAACACCCACTCAGAATAACCTATGTATCCATATGTTTGTAGCAGCGATATTTACAATAGTCAAGTGCTGGAAACAGTCTGTCTATAGGTGGATGATTGGATCAACAAACTTTGGTATATTTACGCAATGGAATACTATTGAGCAGAAAGAAAGAAGAAATTCCTAACCTTTGCAACAACATGGATGGAACTGGAAAGTATTATGCTTAGTGAAATAAGCCAGTCAGTGAAAGACAAATACCATATGATCTCACCCACTATAGGATAATAATGAACAAAACAAACAAATGAGCAAAACAGAACCAGATACATGACTACAACGAATAGACCTTCAGTGAGAGTGGGGAGGGTGGAGGTGGGAGGGGTGAGGAGGAGGTAAAGAAGGGGAGCCATTTAGTCAAGGAACTAGCATGGAGGAACCATGGACATGGACAACAACTAGGATTGACTTTGTGGGGGGAGTGAGAAGGTGGGGAGGGGGACAGAGGGGAGGAAAAAGTGGATGGATGTAATACATCAAGAATAAAATTAAATTTAAAAAAACGATGTTTTAAACCTCAACAACAAAAAGGCCCAAACGAACAATCCACTAAAAAATGGGCAAATTTACTGAATAGATGCTTCTTAAAATAGAACATACAAATGGCCAATAGACATATGAAGAGGTGCTCAATGTCAGTAATCACCAGAGACATGTTATTAAAACCACAAGAGATATCACTTCATACCTGTAAGAATGGCCATCATAAGTAAATGAACAAACAACGAGTGGTGGCAAGGATATGGAGAAAAGGGAACCATAATGTACTGTTGTTAGGAATACAGACTGGTGCAGCCAATGTGGAAAGCAGTATGGAGTTACACCAAAAAATTAACAGTGGAATTTCCTCATATATTCCACTTTTGGGAATACATACAAAGAATCGGAACTAGTATGTCTATTTCAGCATTATTTATAATAGTCAATACTTGGAAGTAGCCAAGTGTCTATCAGCAGATGAGTAGATAAAAAATCTGTGTACAGTTGCACAATGGCTATAAAAAAAGAAGGAACATGGATGGAACTGGAGAGTATTATGCTTAGTGAAATAATCCAGTCAGTGAAGGACAAATATCATATGATCTCACCCATTACAGGACAATAATGAGCAAAACTAACAACAAGCAAAACAGAACTAAGTATATGAATACAAGGAATAGGCCTTCAGTGGTCAGGGGGAAAGGGGTTGGGGGGAGGGGGTAGGCAGAGGCAAGAAAGGGGAGCAGCT
>PVIW01016103.1:0-17648 GCA_004026585.1 Noctilio leporinus | reverse complement strand
GCTGGAAACAGCCTAAGTGCCCATCAATGGATGATTGGATCAAAAAACTTTGGTACGTATACACAATGGAATTCTATGTAGCAGAAAGAAAGAAGGAACTTGTACCCTTTGCAACAACATGGATGGAACTGGAGAGTATTATGCTTAGTGAAATAAGCCAGTCAGTGAAGGACAAATATCATATGATCTCACCTCTTACAGGACAATAATGAACAAAACTAACAACAACCAAAACAGAACCAAGTATATGAATGCAAGGAATAGGCCTTCAGTGGTCAGGGGAACGGGGTAGAGGGGAGGGAGAGGTAGAGACAAAGATGGGGAGCAGCTTAGACAAGAACCTAGTATAAAGGAACCATGGACATGGACAATAGGTGGGATTGACTTTGGGGGGAATGGGTGGGTGGGTGGGGGGACAGAGGGGAGCAAAAAAGGGATGGATGTAACACAACAACAATAAAATTAAAAAAAAAAAAAAGAGAGATAAAAAAAAAAAGAAGAAGAAGAAGAAACCACATCAAGACTGATAAAGGGGGCAGAAAGGCAGAATGGAGTGGTCCCACACCCACCTGTGGAGGATAAAAATTGGAAGGGATAGCTCAAGAACAAGGGGTCCCAGCCCCACACCAGTGCCCCCATCCCAGGGTTCCTTGCCAGGAAGATAAGTCTCCATAACTTTGCACTGAAAATCCAATGGGGTTTGAGGTTGTGGAAGACAAACTTCTAGAGTCTCAGGTAGTTCCCTTAAACAGCCCATGCATAGACTTACTCAGATTCACTCCCTTTGAATGTGAGTACTAGGACAGCAGACCAAAATGCATCAGAGACATATAGGGAGGCACTGAACTCTCCAGCATCAGGGTGAGCTGGGATGGGCAGCTTTGTCCCAAACAGAAGTGCTGGCAGAGGTTGGTGGTCCTTTTCTGAGCCTTCCCCTTATAGAACCAGGAGGCAGGTGCTAAATCTGAGACTTTATCAACTTGGCTAACATTTTCTGGCTCACCCTGTTGATTCCATGAGGCCCTGCCCCACCCAGCTTTCAGAACCACCCAGCTGTTTCCAGTGGCTTTTCAGTATAAATAGCTTGTCTTGGCCCATGCTTCATATTTTTCTAAGCTCCCTAAAACAAGTAGCATCTGGCTTCAGTAAGCCACATATTTCTAGTTGAGTTGCTCCAGGCCCAGCATTAGCAGCAGCTAATCCTGGTTCACTGCCTGGCCTTGCCTGAGTACCCCTACGCCCAGCACAAGCAGCAGACATCTACAGATCTCTTTATAGCTAATGTTGTGTGACCCCAGAGAGAACACAGGCAGCGGTTGACCTTGGCTGTGCCAATTGCAATTGAGGCACAACTACATCATTGTCAACAATGGATGGCTTTCCCAATAAAGAATCAACAAGGATATTGTGGCATTGAACTATACTCTAGATCAAATGGACTTAATTGATATATACAGAACCTTTCACCCCAAGAAAGAAAAACATACATTCTTTTCAAATGCACATGGAACATTTTCAAAGATAGACATCCTGGTAAGACACAAAACAAGCCTCAAAAAATTCAAGAAAATTAAAATCATACCAACCATCTTCTTAGCTCACAATGTCTCGAAACTAGAAACCAACCTCAAGGACAAAACTCAAAAACATTCAACTTCATGGAGATGAAATAACATCCTACTAAATAATGAATGGGTTAACAATGAGATAAAAGAAAAATTAAAAAGTTTCTGGAAACAAATGAATACACAACAGCTCAAAACCTGAGACACAGTGAAGGCAGTCCTGAGATGGAAGTTTATAGCAATACAGACCTATCTAAAAAGGATAAAAGAATCACAAATAAATAAGATAACCTTATAGCTATAAGAACTAGGGGGACAACAACAAGCTCAGAGCAAGTTAAAGGAAGGAAATGATCAAGATCAGAGCATAATTAAATGACATAGACACTAAAAAATATAATTAAAAGAATCAAGGAATCCAGGAGCTGGTTCCTTGAAGAAATTAATAAAATCTACAAGCCTTTAACCAGATTCATTAAGAAAAAAAGAGAGAGATTCTCAGCCAGAGCACATAATCAAGTTGCAAGCCAGCCAGGTCTCCATCCTGGTCTATAGCTGGGGTCAGGTGAAAGGCAACCATACATTGAATTCTCTGTCCTTCTCTGCCTCTCTCCCTTACCCTTTCTCTAAAAATAATAAATAATATCTTTTTAAAGAGAGAGAGAGAGAGAGAGAGAGAGAGAGAGAGAGAGAGAGAGAGAGAAAGAACCGAAAGAAGTAAAACCAGAAAGGAAAAAGGAGAAATCACAACCAATACAACAAAAATACAAAGGATTGTAAGAAATTACTATGAACGACTATATGTCAAGAAATTTGACACTTAGGTGAAATGGACAAATTTCTAGAAAAACATAATCTTTCAAAACTAAATTAAGAAGAAGCAGAGTATGGAAGAACCATGGACATGGACAAGAAGTGGGATTGACTTTGGGGGGAGTGGGTGGGCGGGGAAGGGGACAAGAGGGGAGTAAAAAGGGGATGGATGTAATACAACAACAATAAAATTTAATTTAAGAAAAGAAGCAGAAACCCTAAATAGACCAATAACAACTAAGAAAATTGAAGCAATAATCTAAAAACTCCTGACACACAAAAGCCCTGGACCAGACAGATTCACAGGCAAATTTTAGCAAACATTTAGAAAAGACCTAGCTCCTAGCCATCCCAAACTATTCAAAAAATTCAAGAAGAGGGAAGACTCCCAAATCCTTCCCATGAAGCCAGTATTATCTTAAATCAAAGTGAGGTCAAGACACAGCAAAGAAAGAAAACTACAGGCCAATATTGCTGATGAACAAAGATGCTAAAATCTTTAACAAAATAATGGTAAACTGGATTCAGCAATACATTAAAAAGGTCATACACCACGATTAAGAGGGATTCATCCCAAGGATGTGCCAATAATATAATATTCACAAGTCAATAAGTGTAACATACCACAGAAACAAAGTGAAAGACAATACTCACATAATCATATCAATAGATACTGAAAAAGCATTTGATAAAGTATAGCACCAATTTATGATAAAAACTGTTCACCAAAGTGGGAGTAGAGGGAGCATACCTCAGCATAATAAAGGCCATATATGAGAAACCTTCAGCCAACATCATACTCAATGGGCAAAAACTAAAAATTTCCCCTTAAGATCAGGAATGAGACAAGGGTGCCCACTTTCACCACTTTTATTCAACACAGCATTGGAAATTTTCTCCAAAACTATCAGACAAGAAAAAGAAATCAAATGCATCCAAATTGGAAAGGAGGAAGTAAAACTGCCATTATTTGCAGATGGCATGATAGTGTACATAGAAAACCCAATAGACTACACCAAAAAATACTTGACCTAATAAGTGAATTTGGAAAAATTGTGGAATACAAAATCAACATTAAGGGGTCAAAAGCATTTTTGTACACCAACAATAAAATATCAGAAACAGAAACTAGAAAGATAAATCCCATTTACTATAGCAAAACAAGAAAAACAAAGTGCTGAGGAATAAACTTAGCCAAACAGGTAAAAGACCTGTACTCAGAAAACTACAGAACACTGAAAAAAATTGAGGATACAAATAAATAGAAGCATATACCATGTTCATGAACTGGAATAATTAACATCATTAAAATCTTCATACTACCCAAAACAATCTGTAGATTCATTGCAATTCCTATGAATTGCATCACTAATCTAAAACAAATACTTCAAAAATTTATATGAAACCAAAAATGACCCCAAATAACCTCAGCAATCTTGAGACAGAAGACTGAAGTAGGAGGGATCACAATACCTGATATCAAACTATGCTACAAGGCCACTGTAATCAAAAAAGTCTGGTACTGGCATAAGAACAGACACATAGATCAATGGAACAGAATAGAGAGGCCAGAAATAAACCCAGGTCTCTATGGTCAATTAATATTTGACAAAGAGAGCAAAAGTATAAAATGGAGTGAAAGTAGCCTCTTCCACAAATGGTATTGGGAAAACCGGAGAATTGTACATGCAAAAAAAAATGAGAGTAGACCATCAACTTACACCATATACTAGAATAAACTCAAGATGGATAAGACTTACACATAAGCTGTGATACCATAAAAGTCCTAGAGGAAAATATGGGCAGTAAAAGTTCAGATATCCCATACAGCAATATTTTTGCCAAAACATTCTCTAGGGCAAGGGCTATAAAGGAAAGAATAAACAAACTGTACTATATCAAATTAAAAAGCTTCTGCATAGCTAAAGAAAACATCCTCAAAATGAAAACAGAAATCACAGTATAGGAAAACATATTTGCCAATGATACTTTGGACAAGGGTTTGATCTCCAAAACATATAAATAACTCAAATGACTCAATACCAGGAGGCAAGCAATACAATTAAAAAATGGGCAAAGGACCTGAATAGACAATTCTCCAAGGAGGACATACAAAGGGCTCATAGGCATATGAAAGAATGCTCAACATGACTAGCAATTAGATACAAATTAAAACTACAATGAGATATTACCTTACACAAGTCAGAATGGCAATCATTAACAAATCAACAAATAGCAAGTGCTGGCGAGGAAATGTAGAAAAGGCAACCCTTGGACACAGTTGGTGGGAATGGAGACTGGTAAAGCCACTATGAAAAGCCATATAGAATTTTCTCAAATAACTAAAAATGGTACTGTCTTTTAACCCAGTGATTCCACAGCTAGAATTATACCTGAATAATCCTGATACACCAATTCAGAAGAATCTGTCACCCTTATGTTCACAGCAGCCTTATTTACAATAGCCAAGTGCTGGAAACAGCGTAAGTGCCCATCAGTAAATGTTTGGATTAAAAAACTGTGGTACATTTACACAGTGGAACACTATGCAGATGAAGGAAAGAAGGAACTCCTAACATTTGCAACATCATGGATGGAACTGGAAAGTATTATGCTTAGTGAAATAATCCAGGCAGCAAAAGACAAAAGTCATATAATCTCATCTAATGTAGTAACCTAATGAACAAAACAAATAAATCAGCAAAGCAGAACCAGAGGCATGAAAACAAGGAACAGACTGACAGTGACTAACGGGGTAGCAGGAGGAGAATGGGGTGGGGGAGGGGAAGGGCCTAGTCAAAAAAATGTGCAAATGACCCTAGGACATGTACAATAGGGTGGGGATTGATTGTGGAAGTAGGGTGTGGGCAAGGCAGGTGAGAGCAACTGGGGAAAAATGGGATAACTATAAATGAACATTTTTTTAAAGGTAAAAAAGTTGGTTCAACTACAAAATGAGGGTGTACCCAGTGGGCACATCTTGAGTATCCAACTTGGGTAATAGGAAAAGCTGTGCCACTGGACCCCATAGGACACCTACTACACCAACTACATTAAATCAATCTATCAAGCCTTGGGTGATGTGGTAACTCTACTGATACATAAAAACAAACAAAGGTAGGCTGCCAAAGTGAGAAGACAAAGACACATGGCCTAAATAAAAGAACAGAACAAAACTCCAGAAAAGGAATTAAACAAAATGGAGATATGCAAGCTATCAGACGCAGAGTTCAAAACACTGGTTATCAGGATGCTCAAGGAACTTAATGAGGACCTAAAGAGCATAAAAAAGATCCAGTTAGAAACAAAGGATATACTAATTAAAATAAAGAACAATTTATAGGGAATCAACAGTAGAGTGGATGAAGCCAAGAATCAAATTAGTGATTTGGAACATAAGGAAGCAATAACAGCCAATCAGAACATGAGAAGAAAAAGAATTTCATAAAATGAGTGTTAAAAGCCTCTAGGACAACTTCAAGCCTTCCAACATTCACATAATAGGGTACCAGAAGGAAAAGAGAAGGAGCAAGAAATTGGAAATATATTTGAAAAAATAGTGAAAGAAAACTTTTCCAACTTGATAAAAGAAATATACATACAAGCCCAGGAAGCACAGAATGTCCCAAACAAGATGGACTCCAAGAAGCCCACCCCAGGACACACTGTAACTAAAATGCCAGTTTAAATAAAAGAGAGAAGCTTAAAAAACAGCAAGAGAAAAGCAATTAGTTACCTACTATGGTAATTCCATAAGATTGTCAGCTGATTTCTCAAGAGAAGCTTTGTAGGCCAGAAGGGATTAGCAAGAAGTATTTAAAATTATGAAAAGCAAGGACCTATGACCAAGATTACTCTACCCAGCAAAGCTATCATTTAGAATTGAAGGATAAAGAGCTTCCCAAACAAGAAAAAGTTAAAGAAGTTCAACATCACCAAACCAGTATTATATGAAATATTATAAGATCTTTTTTAAGAAGAAGATCAGAACTATGAACAATAAAATGGCAATAAATACATATCTATCAACAATTGATTCTACAAAACAATAAACAAGGAGAAGAGAAATAGAATCATAAATACAGAGATTGTTTTTCTGGTTGCCAGATGGGAGGGGGGAAGGGGATGGGTAAAAAAGGTGAAAAAAAATCTTTGGTACATTTACACAATGGAATACTACACAGCAGAAAGAAAGAAGGAACTCCTAACCTTTGCAACAACATGGATGGAACTAGAAAGTATTATGCTTAGTGAAATAAGCCAGTCAGTGAAGGACAAATACCATATGATCTCACCCATTACAGGACAATAATGAGCAAAACAAACAACAAGCAAAACAGAACCAGATACATGAATATAGTGACTAGACCTTCAATGGGCTAGCGGGAGAAGGGAGGAAGAGGCAAAGAAGGAGAGCAGTTTAGATAAGAGCCTAGAATGGAAGAACCATGGTCAGGGACAACAAGTGGATTGACTTTGTTGGGGAGTGGGTGGGTGGGGAAGGGGACAGAGGGGAGTAAAAAGGGGATGGATGTAATACAACAACAATAAAATTTAATTAAAAAAAAAAGACCTAAAAAAAAAAAAAAGAAGTACAAGTTGGTAGTTACAGAATAGTCATGGGAATGTAAAGTACAGCACAGGGAATAGAGTAGATATAGAACATATATACAGGAGTCATGGACAATAGTGTTGGGATTGCCTGAGGGAGTGAGGGGACAGGCTGGGTAGAGGGGGACAAAGAGGAAAATTTTGGGAGAACTGTAATAATATAAATAATAGAATATAATTTAAAAAAATAAAAATAAAACCTAAGAGTTCCTATGTGTCAACCAATGGCTTTGCTTATGTCACATGAGGCTAAAGCCCACCTGGCATTTGAAGCTAAATCTCTCTTTAAAAAAATATTTTATTTATTATTTTTAGAGAAAGAGTAGGGGAGAGAGGCAGAGAGGGAGAGAGACATCAGTGTATGGTTGCCTTTCACCTGCCTCCAGCTACGGACCTGGCTGGAGACCTGGCTTACAACCTGGTTATGTGGCCTGACTGGGAATCAAACCAGCAACCTTTGGGTTCACAGGCCAGTGCCTTATTCACTGTGCTACCAGCCAAGACTTGAGGCTAAATATCTTTATAATCAATTTGAGTACATCTTCTAAAATGCACAAGGTTTAATAAAAAGATAGAGGCTGGGAAAATGTAGCTTTGAAGTGTCCATATTCCTATTTGATGTTTTCTCCATCAGCTCTCCAAATGTTATTGTTAATGCAAAAGGCATCGCTAATGATTTGGTAGTATTAATTTGGTAGTCATTGATACCTTCAATACATTTATTTTTATTAACTACTTATTGAAGGTTTCAAAAATACTTTTATATGATTTGAGATATTGAACATTAATGTCTTTTACATTAAAGTAATTCAAGAAAAAAGTTAATGTGAAAACTTTAAAATGTTTTTGCATTGAAGAAGTGTCTATTTTAATATATTGCTTCATTATTTTTTCACCATCTGATTTTATTTATACAATTATTCTTTTATTGAAAAGAAAGACAAAGTGATTAACAAGCAGGTGTGGCACTGACATAGCATGTTCCCTTAGGGTGGTGTGAAGACAGAGGAGGGGCTTCATTCTGCTTTAAGGTTCTTTTGAACATAATTAGCAAATGACTTGCACATTGTTTTACTCTGATCTGGTAGATCAGGGTTTTCTTTCCTATGACTTTAAGATCCATATTTTATAAATTTAAATTCCTATAAAACAGTTTACATGTAACATAATAATAACAAATTATTATTATTAACTTTTAATATGATAGTAATAATCTGCTGTATACTTATTGAGCACTTACCGGCCTAGATTCTATTGGAGGATTTAGACTTCATTTCTGAGAATAACAGGTGCTCTTTTATAGATGAGAAAACTGAGGTTCAGCAATAAAGAAAATCATCCAAAGTCATGCTGCTTATGAGCTTGAACTCAAGCCCCATTTGATTCTGACAAGTTATGTATAACCCTCACCGAGAGAGATCTTAGTCCCTTAAAAATTGTAAAGCAGGCAATAAGGATTATGCAACACAACCATTTCCAAATGAGCCATGCTGTAGAGTCCTGGGGAAGTTGGTACACATAAAGATTTCTGAGGTCCTTCCTCCATGATCCAAATGGGACCAGGCTGGGGTAGGTCCAAGGATTCTGAATATATATAATCATGTGCTACATAATAATGCTGATGTGGTCTGAGAAAGTCATCATTATGCAATTGCATTATTGTGGGAACATCACAGAATGCATGTACACACACCTAGATAGTCAAGCCTACTACTCACCTAGGCTGTATGGTATAACCTACTGCTCTTAGGTTCCCAGCCTGTACCACAAGGAATAAGTCTGTGCAATAAGCATGTCACTGTACAAAATAATATGAGAGTAAGTAAAATACAAGAGAAAATTATGCAATCAAGAGCCATGGTGAACATGAGGTTGTATGCAGCTCTGTCAGTGTAATATAGTGTGTTGTTTCACAGCAAACTTTTCCATAAATAGAAAAGATGTACTCTAACAATAAAAGTATAGTATAATAAGCATGTAAAACCAGTAACATAGTTTTTATTATCATTATCAATAGTATGTAGTGTATATAATTGTATGTGCTATACTTTTATCCAACTGGCAGCACAATAGGTTTGTTTATACCAGCATCACCCCAAACATGTGAGGAATATGATGCACTATGAGTTTATAAATCACTAGGAGATAGGAACTTTTCAGCTCATTTTACTTACTTGGGACACTGTCTCACATATGTGGTCTATGGTTGACCAGAATGTTGTTATGTGACACATGCATATGCAGCTGTATTTTCAAGTGATTCTGATACAATCTGCCCACAGATAAGTTGGGGGGTGGGGGGGATCATCCTGTAAGCCAGGAATTGAAGCTATTAATTTGGGCAGAGGATAAATGAGCTAAGAACCTGACAAGAAACATCCTTGGCCAAAAACTGCTCACGTTTCCAGTTCAAGTTTCTGGAGTCCTGAGCTGTCTCCTCCAACAGGCAAAACATGCTGTCTCCCATTGAGTCAACCAAGCCCTTGACCCCAATGCTGCACTCTGTTTTCCTGTTGTACTGACAGGGAACCTGATCTGGTCACACACGTTGGAGACAGTGCTTGAACTGCCACGATATCTACATACTCTTATCACATGCCAACAGCAAAGAGGGGTTTCAGCTCCAAATTTTGTCAGTGTTGACACAGAACAGAACAGAGGAGATGATGAAGTCCTTACTCTTTGACTTTCTGACTCTGGCTACTATTTTAACCTTATTTCCAGGAAAAAGTATTTTTCTAATAAGTAACAGTGAATAAGGCACCAGGCCTTGTTATAAGCACTTGATAGAGACAGTCTCATTTACTCCTCACCATAGTCCTATGAAATTAAGACTGTTTTCGTCTCCACTTTACAGATGAGAAAACTATAGTTAAGTGACATTAAGCAACTTGCCCAAGTATTAAGTAAACTTTCCCAGCTAATAAGTGAAGAAGGCAACCAAACAATATGATCCCAGGGCTTCTGCTCTGAACTTCATGATTAATGAGCATCCATTCATTTCCAAAATGGGACTGGATTCCAAAATAGGTTGTGCAGCCACAGCAGTTGTATAAGGTCAATTGTGAAAAGGAAGAAAGCAGAAATCCATCTCTTTATCTTCATCCATCTCTTTAATATTTCTATTTTTGTACATATTTGTGCAGAAATGTTAATACATATATAATTTATAACTTAATAGATTGCAGAAAATTTGGATTTATATTTTATCATTGAGGTGTGAACATGGTTAACAGAACCCCTGTTTTTGGTGAAATGGCATGGTGATAACAATATAGCTATTGCTTCACAGGGCTATTTTGAGGTGCAATGAGCAGGGTACAGGAAGGGTGCATAGCACCTGGCAATGGGACACTCTAGATTAATTTTAGTGGCCATTATTATTTGCTCCCCGTTACTTACCCACCTCCCCAGTCTCCTTCATGCCAATTTCTCCAGAAACATATGTCCAGCACTAGGATCCAGGGCCATCATCAGTCCCTAGGAATCCAGAGGCCTAGCCTTAGAGGAGTCCACAAGGATAGTTTCACGAACAGATAGTGAATGAGTGGAGGGAGGTTAAGTGCCTTTAACAGGCCTTGAAAGGGAAGGGTATGACCCACCAGAAATTCCAGGGAGCCTTCCTAGAGGAGGAGACTTTCAGGCTAAGCCTTGGTGACAATGAAAACTTCACATGAAGCAGGGAACATGCTACAAGTCAAGCCAGCTGTATGTCATTTATTGAGCACCTGCAGTGTGATGGCACTTTTCTTGCCATTTGGGGCATAGCTGAGAACCAGCTAGGTGAAAATCTCTGACCTCTTGGAGCAAACAGCCTTGTGAGAAAAACAAAGTGTAGTAAAATATGTGGGGAGTGAGAAGGCAATAAACCAAGAAGAAAAATAATGTAGGGCAAGAGAACAGGAAGTGCTGGAGGTTCCTGAGAAGAGAGCATGTGAGGCAGGATGAGGATAGAGAGTCAGCATTTGAAGGAAAAACATTATGTGAGGAGGGAACAACAAGTGTAAAGGCCCTGAGACATGAATGTGAGGACATGTACTTAGGGAACAGGCCAGTGGGCCTGGACAGAGTGAGCAAGGGGAAGGTAGAAGATGGAGAGGGACATGCAGCACTGCAGACCATCAAGGGCTTTGTCTGCTTCTGAAAATGATGGGAGTCACAGATGGTGTGGAGCAGAAGAGGGACACAATATGACTTCCAGGTTAGCTTCATGCTTCCTGGCTGCTAGTGGAGAATGGATTGTAGAGGGTAGGGGAGCAGGGAAGATGAATTGGGGAGCACTGATCCAGGCAGCAGCTCCAGGTGGCCCCTCACCTCAGCTCAGAGGGAGGCTCCTCCAGACCCTGTCCCCCACACATCCCTCCAACCTCACCCTTCATCCCAGCCCAGGTAGTGTTTGCTCAGAAAGTCCTGCCAGCTCCCCCGCCGGGAAAACCCAGGCTAGCGGAAAGAGACATTCAGAAACCACCAACCCTACAATTACCTATAAGATGGATTCTTCTCCCTGACAGGGTGCGGGAGATACCGAGCCTGTTATTAACCAAGGCCTAATTACAGTGTCTCAGGCTGCAATGTTCATTGCAAGAGAAATACCGGCAGCCTGCAAAGCGAGACTAATTGTTCCCTACTCCCTCCTTCTTTTTGTTACTCCCTCCTTCTTTTTGTCAGAAGCATTCAATCTGCCTGAAATAATTACACATGTTCTCCCCCAAGAGACTAGGAGACAGACTTTGCTGTTCTCCCAAGGCTGGAAATTTAGAACCCCGAACCTGAAATCGCCAGCAGACAGCTTGGCAATCAAGGCCCTAGGCAAGCCTCATCTCCTTAGGCCAGTGTCCCAGCACTGGCCTGCGCCAACCGAATCCTCCATATCATGCACTATCCAGAGCATTTCTTAATATTTGAGCAAATGACTTCGTATCTTGAAGGCCTCAGTTTTCTCACTGGTTAAATTGTTATGTAATATCTATCACCTGTACTGTTGTTAAATGTTCCAACACAGGTGCTGATGAGTAGTGGGCTCTAATACCTGGTGCTTATTATACCACAATGTCATGTTTTAGAAAGGAAAGAGGGTTCATGTGTGGAATATCTACTATGTGCTGGACTGCAATATCCAGCAAGTACCCACAAATGAATGATTTCCTTTTAACAATATTTCACAACCAACCTGGAAAAAGGAGAGTTATTGTTCCTATTATACAGAAGAGAAAAATCAAGGCAGAGAGTGCAGGCAGCTCTCCCAGAGTCATGGTCACACACTAGCAGGTGTGTGTGGTCACTAGAGTCTAGCAGGTTGCAAAGAAACAGAGTGACTTTCCTAGAAGCCAGGCACTCAGAAGCAGCATCCTGTTGTTGACCTTGAGTGACATTATTGGGCCTGAGTCTCCTCATTGACCTTAGAGTTTCCCCATCAGTAAGATGATATTGGGACCTGGATGGTTGGCATCATGCCTAACAAGCAGGTTGTTTCCATGATTTTTTCTTTCCCCTGTGACTACCTGGGGAAAGTCTCCACCTGGTGCCTCCCTATTATTAGCACCCTTTAACACTTGCCTTCTGCTTGTACTCACCAAGAGAACAGACCTCAGGCTCAGCACCCTGAGACAGACCTGCTTGCTTCAATGCACCACCATCACTTAGAAGTCACTGAGTCTCTTTCCATTATTCTTTCATTTATAGTGTGTAATATTGGATTGGTTGGTTTATTATTAAGATAATTTATCAAGTTTCCATTTGTTTAAGTGAAAAACAGTGAATATGCTTAAAGAAAGATCAGTCCAAGGACAAGTATTCCATGATATGGCAAAAATGGGAAGGGGCCACAGCCTCCAGAACAACTCAGGAGAACCTTGAACAATGGATGCCAGAAACCCTCCCACAGTCATATAGAGAATGATCATATTACAGTCCCTTGAGCTGAAACCTGGCCTGGTTAGTCTCTGCCACTGAACCACTGCCATTTCTCTGCGGTGTTTCTTGCAGAGGTCTCTGGGCCTCAGTTTCCCCCAGGGGAAAAGGGGTGGCTATTATATCCTTCCTTTCTCCTATGCCTGGAGTCCCCAGTCAGATGCCAGGGCTAAGTTAGTTGTCAGTGCTCAGTGGCTCCATTTAAGCTTGATGGGCTAATGAGGGGGCACCTGGCAACCCTAAAGATCTAACATGTCTATTTTCAGGAAACATAACATCTGGTTCTGAGCCCTGTCCTTCTTCCCTATACCATCTGCCAGGCCTCAGCACCCACCACTGCTGTCTACAACTGACAGATTGCCCTTCTGATATCTTTATTATTGCTTTGAAAAGATGCCACCGGGACTCCTGACACACGGTTCTTTCCTGGAGAGATATTCCCCCCAGGGCATTCCAATGTCAACCAGATTAAGGATGTGACACTACAGGCAGTTCCTGGACAGAAGTTCCCCCTGTCACTAAGATGTCTCCATAAATAATGCCCAGCCTCTTCAAGAACTCCTGCTCAGAATAGAGAGTTGCACATGCTTGAGAAACGCACTGCCATTTCCACATTTGCTGCCAGAGGGCAGTTGCTTAGGTGAGTTTCAGGACATAAGAATTTCTGGAAAAAAAAATAAACAGTAAATAAAGTGAAGTACCATGGGGTGTGCACACTGGCACACTGTCCAAGACCTAAGGCTGAATTCAATATTTTCCCACTTTTCCTGCAAAAATAAGTTTTCATTCACACGCTAACTCATTTATTCATTTAGAAGTATATGTTAATCTACAGGACAAATAACCTGCTTTATTCAAGTAATATATGGCATAAATATAAAAAGGGGGAACATGTTACAGATTAAGACATTTAAGGGATTTATAAGCCAAATGCAATAGGCAGTCTTGTTTGCATCCCAATTTCATTAAATCTGTTTTTAAAAAAAATTCTCTTGAACAGAAAAAAATTGAGTACATTTCAAGTTAGAAAATAGTAAATGACTATTGTTCAATTATTTAGACACAATGATGGTTTTGTGGTGCCTTTTTAAAAATCTTTATCTGTGAAGTCTGGAATTTCCTTGAAATTATTCCAGTCATTCCTTCTCCCCTCAACACACACACCAATGGGACGTTTGGATAAAACAAAATCAACAGTTTGACAATAGTTAACTCCGATAAGAGGTATGAGAATATGCGCTATTGTATAATGCTCTCTAATTATGAATATTTTTCATCTCCATCATTTTTTTAACTTAAAAGGAATGGTGGCTCCAACAATATAGACTGTTGGCCAAGCCTCACTCTGCTGGCTGTGGGACTTAAATGGCACATAGTAAGCACTTACTATTACTCCCTTGATCCCTTTCATATCATCAGCCCCAAAATGCTCAAGGTAGATACTTTACTTCCTCTGTGCAGGCAAGGAACTGAGACTTAGGGATATGCAATCATCATGGAAATAATAGCTACGGAATGAGGGCTGAGGCTGTGTGGCATCTTAGTTTTAGGAATCTCCAAAGGAACATCCCAAAATCCCACTGAAGCTGGTCCTGAACCTGCCTGGAGGAGGTCAGAGCTATGTATGAATACATAATAGAAATATAATACCACATATTATTATATATGATCATATAGGTATAATCATTATAGTTTATTATATCATATTTATTAGTTCATCATTTTAAAAATTCATTTTTGTAGTATTGCATTATCCCATTCCCCACCCCCACAGTCAATCCTACATGTTGTCCATGTCCATGAGTCCTTTATATGAGTTCCTTGTCCAAATTCTTCCCCTGCTTTGCCTCCTTCTCCCTGTGCCAAACACCCGCCCCTCTGCACACTGAAAGTCTGTTCCGTGTTTCCATGCCTCTGGTTCTATTTTGCTTATGAGTTTGTTTTGTTCATTAGTCTCCCATATTAGATGAGATCATATGGTATTTGTCATTCACTGGCTGGTTTATTTCACTAAGCACAATACTCTCCAGTTCCATCCATGTTGTTGCAAAAGGTAGGAGTTCTTTCTTCCTTTCTGCTGTGTAGTATTGCTTTGTGTAAATGTACACAGTTTTTTGATCCATTTATCCACTGATGGACACTTATGCTGTTTCCAGTACTTGGCTATCGTAAATAGCACTGCTATGAACATAGGGGTGCATAGGTTCTTCTGAATTGGTGTTTCAGGGTTCTTCAGGTATAATTCTAGTAGTGGAATTGCTGGGTCAAAAGGCAGTTTCATTTTTAGTTTATTAAGAAAATTTCATACTGTTTTCCACAGTGGCTGCACCAGTCTGCATTCCCACCAACAGTGCACCGGGGTTCCCTTTGCTCCACATCCTCACCAGCACTTGTATGTTGATTTATTAAGGATGGCCATTCTAACAGGTATGAGGTGGTATCTCATTGTGGTTTTAACTTGCATCTCTTTGATGGCTAGTGATACTGAGCATTCTTTCATATACCTAGGGACCCTTTGTATGTCCTCCTCAGAGAACTACCCAGGTCCTTTGCCCATTTTTTAATTGGGCTCTCTGTCTCCCTGGTGTTGAGTCAGATAAGTACTTTATATATTTTGGAGATCAGACCCTTATCTGAGGTATCATTGGCAAATATGTTTCCTATGCAGTTGGCTCCCTTTTAATTTTGCTGATGTTTCCTTTAACTGAACAAAAGCTTTTTAGTTTGATGTAGTCCCATTAGTTCTTTTGTTTCCTTTACTTTTGGAGAAGTATCATTGAAAATATTACTGTGTGGGATATCTGAAAGTTTACTGCCTATGTTTTTTTTAAACAGAATCAGAAATGACAGATGAGAAATCACAATTGATACCACAGAAATACAAAGGATTGTAAGAAATTACTACAAACAACTATATGACTAGAAATTTGACAACTTGGTGAAATGGACAATTTCTTGAAATGTATAATCTACCAAAACTAAATCAAGAAGAAGCAAAAAGTCTGAAATTACCAATAACAACTAGTGAAATTGAAGCAGCAATCAAAAATCTCCCAGTGCACAAGAGCCCTAGACCTGATGGCTACACAGGCAAATTTTACCAAATATTTAGGGAAGAACTAGCTTTTATCCTTCTCAACCTATTCCAAAAATATCCAAGAAGAGGGAAGACTCTCAACTTCTTTCAATGAAGCCAATATTATTCTAATTTGAAAACAAGGTCAAGACATAATAAAGAAAGAAAACTTCAGGCCAATATCTCTGATGAGCTTAGATGCTGAAATCCTCAACAAAATATTGGCAAACCAGATCCAGCAATACACTAAAAACATCATATGTCATGATCAAGTTGAATACATCCCAGGGATGCAAAGATAGTGTAATATTCATGAATCAATAAATGTAATACACAACATAAACAAAATGAAAGACAAAAACCATATGATCATATCAATTGATGCTGAAAAATTATTTAATAAAGTACAGCACTCGTTTATGATAAAAACACTCAGCAAGAGGAGGGAAGATGGCGACACAGTAGAGAGCAGTGCTGATGGTGTTCTCGAGTACCAAGGTAGCTGGAGGACAAGATAGGGAGTGTGAGACATCTTCAGGACCCTAGGAATTGGAACAGGCAGCATCTGGACACAGGGGAGCACAGCCCAGAGGCAGAGGAGGCCAGCAGGACAGTAGGTGAGGCGTTCCCCACCAACCGACCGGCAGGCCGAGGTCGGCTCTGGGCAGGGGTGGCTCTGCCCAGAGGGGCCAGTTTGACTGCGGCCAGATCCAGGCTCCCTGACAGCTGGAAGTCTCAACAGTGAAGTGCGGGCGGCGAGGGCAAACGCCATAGGGAACGTGGAATTGAACTCTTGCAGAGGAGGGACTGTGTGAGAGACTCACTCCCGCAGCAGGGAGAGGAGGCTCTACATGGGGCTAGAGGCTGAGAAGAGTTCTGCAGGAAGCTGGAGCAGGGGAGCGGGAAGTGCACTGGCAGGGGTGGCTAGAGGGCTGAAAACGATGCTGCTGGGCCACCAGGGAAACAGCAGCTAGAAGCCCCTGCGAGGGGGGAGGCCCAGCCCTGTGCAGCCACACAGGCCCCCAGGCTCCCCAGAAACTCCAAGTGGTGAGCCAGCAAGCCCAGAACTAGTAGTGGGGCCAACTGACCCACCACTGCTGGAGACTAAGGCTGCACTGCGCACACCTGGGAGGGGCTCATCACAGAGGCTGCGTAAAGGACTTCTCGGAGAGCTGGTTGGCTTGGAGGAGTGGAGCCCACCCCGGAAGGGCGGGACAGTGTAGGTGGACAGGGGCGGCCTCCTCCCGGACCTACGGGGGCGGGGCGAGTCATCAAAGGGACCAGTGAAGTAGCTGGCTGCCCTGCAGAAGTGCTGGGTGCTCACCACAGGCAGGAACCTCCTCCAGGAGTGGGAGGGGGCAACCTGAAGGCTCCAGAACACCTGCACCCTAAAACCCAGCCAGGCTGTGGAAGGCCCAGCCTACCTGGGGGCGGACACTCAGAATCAGCCCTGATGTGACAATCAGAGGCCCTGCCGCGCGCCAAGACTGGCTAGAATATAGACAGACTATAGACTGTAAAGTCCTGACCAAGAAAAAGAGGCAGCCTCAGGAAAGGGATTGCTGCTAATCTCAAGCACCTGAGTTATACCCAGAGTGATATGAACTATTAATCCCCAATATATCCTTTGCAAAAGTTACTTCTCACCTATTCTTAATCTCCCCCCCCCCCAT
>PVIW01016102.1:0-17649 GCA_004026585.1 Noctilio leporinus | reverse complement strand
CCAATGGAGTAAAAACAGTCTCTTCAACAAATGGTGTTGGGAGAACTGGACAGCAACATGCAAAAAGATAAAACTAGACCACCAACTTACACCATACACCAAAATAAACTCAAGATGGATAAAGGATTTAAACATAAGCAGTGCCACCATAAAAGTCCTGGAGAAAAATATAGGCAGTAAACTTTTGGATATCCCACGCTAAAATATGTTTACTGATACTTCACCAAGGGCAAAGGAAATCAAAGAACGAATCAACAAATGGGACTATATCAAATTGAAAAATTTCTGTTCAGCTAAAGAAAATATCAGCAAAATTCAAAGGGAACCAACTGTATGGGAAAACATAATTGCCAATGATACCTCAGACAAAGGTTTGATCTCCAATATATATAAAGAACTAATGCAACTCAACACCAGGGAGACAGACAGCCCAATTAAAAAATGGGCAAAGGACCTGAACAGACAACTCACTGAGGAAGAGATACAAAGGGCCCAGAGGCATATGAAAGAATGCTCAACATCCCTAGTCATCAGAGAGATGCAAATTAAAACTGCATTAAGATACCACCTCACACCTGTCAGAATGGCAATCATCAGCAAATCAACAAACAACAAGTGTTGGCGAGGATGAGGGGCAAAGGGAACCCTCATACACTGTTGGTGGGAATGTAGGCTGGTGCAGCCACTGTGGAAAACAGTATGGGGTTTCCTTAAAAAACTAAAAAATGGAACTGCCTTTTGATCCAGCAATTCCACTACTTGGACTATACCCAAAGAATCCTGAAACACCAATTCATAAGAACCTATGCGCACCTATGTTCATAGCGGTACTATTTACAATAGCCAAGTGCTGGAAACAGCCTAAGTGCCCATCAGTGGATGATTGGATCAAAAACCTTTGGTACATTTACAGAATGGAATTCTATATAGCAGAAAGAAAGAAGGAACTTGTACCCTTTGCAACAACATGAATGGAACTGGAGAGTATTATGCTTAGTGAAATAAGCCAGTCAGTGAAGGACAAATATCATATGATCTCACCCATTACGGGACAATAATGAGCAAAACTAACAACAAGCAAAACAGAACCAAGTGTATGAATACAAGGAATAGGCCTTTAGTGATCAGGGGGTATGGGGTTGGTGGGAGGGGAGAGGCAGAGGGCAAAGAAGGGGAGCAACTTAGACAAGAACCTAGTATAAAGGAACCATGGACATGGACAACAGGTGGGATTGACTTTGGGGGGAATGGGTGGGTGGGGAGGGGGACAGAAGGGAGCAAAAAGGGGATGGATGTAATACAACAACAATAAAATTTAAAAAAAAAAAGAATATTTAGTGATGCTGACAAAAAAAAAGGGGGGGATGGATGTAATACAACAACAATAAAATTTTTTTTAAATAAAAATAAATAAATAAATGTTTGGTAGAATTTACCTGTGTAGCCATTTGGTCCAGGGCTCTTGTGCTTACGGAGATTTTTGATTACTTCTTCAGTTTCACTAGTTGTTACTTGTCTATTCAGGATTTCTCCTTCTTCTGGACTTAGTTTTGGTATATTATACTTTTCTAAAAATGTGTCCATTTCACCCAGGTCATCATATGTTTTGTCTTATAGTTGTTTGTAATAATTTCTTACCATCCTTTCAATTTCTGAAGTATCAGTTGTGATTTTACCTCTGTCATTTCTGATTCTGTTTATTTATTTGCTTACCCTCTCTCTCTTTTTCCTAATAAGTCTGGATAAAGGCTTGTCAATTTTGTTTATTTTGTCAAAGAACCAGGTCTTGGACTTAGTGATTCTTCCAATTTTAGTTTTAATCTCTTATTTAATTCTCCTATAATTTTGATGATTCCCTTCCTTTTACTTACTCTGGGCTTTGTTTATTGTTGCTCCTCTAGTTTGTGCAGCTTTATGTTTAGATTGTATGAATAAGCTTTTCTGTCCTTTTTAGGTAGGCCTGTATTGCTACAAATTTCCCTCTGAGGACTGCTTTTGCTGTGTTCCATACGTTTTGGGCTGTTTTGTATTCATTGTCATTTGTTTCCAGAAACTTTTTGTTTTCATCTTTGATCTCATTGTTACCTCATTCATTACTTAAAAGCACGTTATTCAGTCTCCCTGAATTAGATTCCTTTTGGTTTATATCTTTGAAGTTTCTAGTTTCAATCCATTGTAATCTGAGAATGGTATGATTTCTATTTTCCTGTATTTGTGGAGATTTGTCTCATGACCTATCATGTGGTCTATCTTAGAAAAAGTTCCATGTGCATTTGAAAAGAATGTGTATTTTGCTTCTTTGGGGTGAAAGTTTATCAGTTCGGTCCATTATTTCTACAGTATTGTTCAAGGCCACAACATCCTTGGTATTTTTTTGGTTGGAAGATCTGTCCATTGTTGATAATGAGGCATTAAAGTCCCCTATTATTAGTGTTTTGCTGTCTATATCCTTCTTGAAGTCCTCCAAGATTTTCCTTATATATTTGGGAGCTCCTATATTGGGTGCATATATATTTACAGGAGTTATATTTTCTTGATGGACTGTACCCTTAACTACTGTGAAATGCCCTTCTTTGTCTCTTTTGGTGGCCTTCATTGTAAAATTTATTTTTTTTCTGAAATAATTATTGCTACTCAACCTTTTTTTCATGTCCATTTGCTTGATATAAATTTTTCCATCCCTTCACTCTCAATCTGTGTCAATCTTTTGTTCCTAGATGGGTCTCTTGAAGACAGCATATATGTGGGTCATGTTTTCTTATCCATTCAGCTACCCTATGTCTTTTTATTGGTGCATTTAATCTGTTTAGATTTAAGGTTATTATTTATTGATACTTATTTATTGTCTTTTCCCCCTTTGTACCTGTGTTTCTCTCTGTCACTCTCAGTTTCTTCATTTTTCAAAAGTAGACCCTTTAGCATTTCTTGTAATCCTGGTTTGGTAGATATGTATTCTTTTAGCCTTCTTTTGTCAGGGAAACTCCTTATTTCTCCTTCCATTTTAAATGAAGTTTTGCTGGGTATTTTTGGTTGCAGGTCTTTGTTTCCCATTACTTGGAAATATTGGCTTGTATTGTTTCTGTTGAATAATCATTTGGTTATCAGAGTCCCCTTATCTGTTATTTACTGTTTCTTTATGATGCTTTTAAGATTCTCCCTTTGTCTTTGAAATTTACCATTTTAATTATGATATGTCTTGGAGTGGGTCTGTTTGGATTCATCCTCATTGGGACCCTCTGTTCTTCTTGAACTTGAGTAATGTTTTCACTCATCATGTTAGGGAAATTTTCTATCATGACTTTTTTGAACAGGTTTTCCATTCCTTGTTTCTCTTTTCCTTCTGGTATCCCTATAATATGGATATAATTGTGTTTTATGTTGTCCTGCGGCTCTCTTAAATCTCCTCACTTTTGTTCAGTCTTTTTTCATTCTGTTGCACTGTCTTCCCGTATTTTTCTACATTGTCCTCAGCTCGTTGGTCAAATTCTTTCCTTCCTCTAGCCTGCCATTGATTCTTTCTACTGTATTCTTCAGTTCAGAAATTGTATTCTTAATTTCTTCCTGGCTCTTATGGACAGTTTCTATGTCCTTTTTATGCTGGTGTTTTTCTCATTAAGTTCCTTATAGATTCCCTGGAGTTCTTTGTAGTTCCCCTGGAGTTTTTTGGTGTGTGTGTGTTTTTTTTTTTTTTAAGCTGACTAAGCTCATTGAGCTTCTCTATCATCATTATTTTGAATTCCATATCTGGTAGTTTGCTTGCCTCTGCTTCATTTAGTGATCATCTGGGGATTCCTCTTTCCTTTTGGTGAGGGACTGTTTCTTTTTCTCCCCATTTTTAGGTTTTGTTGTAATCCAATCAGTCTGTAATCAGCTCTCAGACCAAGGAACTGCTAGGCTGGAAGGATTGATTTAGTTGTAGTCCTATTGGTCTGTGATCCACCACCAGGCTCAAGTGTATCTTGGGGTGACAGACTGGTTCAGTGATAAATCAATAAATCAGCTACCAAATTCAGGCCCTGCTGGACTAGATGAGAGGTTCAATTGTAATCCAATGGATCAGCCACCAGGCTCAGGCGCCACTGAGCTAGGCAGCAAGATCAAATTGTAATCCAATGAATCTGTGTTTGACCATCAGGCTCAGTGGCTGCTGGGCTAGACAGCAAGTTTCAATTGTAATCCAATGAATATGTGATCAGCCTCCAGGCTCAGAGGCCAGTGGTTGGGACAAACTAACTCAGTTGTGAACCAATGAATCCACGAACAGCCACCAGGCTCAGTTGTCACTGTGTGGGACTGACTGTCTGATCCAGCTGTATGTCAGAGAGTTTGTAATCAGCCACCAGGCCTGGGCTCTGTGAGCAAGAAGTGCTGAATCAGTTGCAAAGCAACGAATCTAGAATCAGCCACCAGACTTGCACGTCTCTGGGCGAGACTGACCGACTGACCCAGCTGTAAGTCAGAGAGTTTGTAATCAGCCTCCAGGCCCAAGCACTGCTGGGTGAGAAATACCTCTTCAGGTGCCAGCTTTTGTATCTATGCTGAGACAGGACAGGGCAGGAGAGGTTTATTTAGATGTATATCAAAGAATTGTGGTCAGGTGCCAGGCCCAAACACCGCTGGGTGGGGCTGATTGCTTCCAGTGGGTGGGGCTATGAGGACCCCTCATAGGAAAGCCGCTTGGTGCAGAGCAGGCCACCAAGGTTTGGGTGATGAGTCAGCACTGGGATCCCCACAGCTGCTTCCCCACTTCTCTCCTCCAAGCCACCTCCATAATCTCTCCCACGTGTCTCCTGTCCTCTCTAACCTCCCTCTGCTGGATCCCAGGGTAGGTGGGTGCCAATGTATTTTCACTGTGGTCACCCTAGTAGTTCTCTGTCTCCAGCACTCTTAGACTAGTAAACCCCAGAGCTTTCAGCCCTTCTGAGCTGGATGCTGCTCTCCTCTCCTCTGTGTTGCTGTAGCTGGGATGCCCAGGTGGAGGGCCAGCACCAACCCTCCTCAGATAGAGTACCCTGGTCTGTCCCTTCAGCTTCTGCCTTCAGTGGGGCCCAGCCAACCCTCTCTCGCTTCCACAATTCCTACCAGTCACATTGTGATGGAGCTACCTCTTCCATTCTGTGGTTATAGGACTTCTTTCCAGCTGGTGTTCTGTTGGTAAATCCAGCTGACTTTTACTCCAAAAAAGTAATTCCAGATGTGACCTGGGAGGAGATTAGTGCAGCTCCACTTACTCCTCTGTCATCTTTCCCTGATCTGTATTGTTTTTTGAAATTTAAGTTTATTATTGCTGTATTACATCCATCCCCTTTTTAGTCCCCACTCTCCCCTTCCTCACCCACCCATTCCTCTGCCCCAAAGTCGGTCCCACTTGTTATCCATTTCCATGGCTCTTTCATGCTCATTCCTTGACTGAACTGCTCTCCTTTTCTTCCTCCTCTGCCCTCCTCCCTCCCCTCTACCCACTGAAGGTCCATTCAAAATATTCATATATCTGGTTCTGTTTTGCTTGTTTGATCTGTTCATTATTGTCCTGTAATGGGTGAAATCATATGGTATTCGGCTTTCACTGAGTGGCTTATTTCACTAAGCATACTTTCCAGTTTCACCCATGTTGTTGTAAAGGATAGGAGTTCCTTCTTTCTTTCTGTTGTGTGGTATTCCATTGTGTAAATATACCAAAGTTTTCTGATCCAGTCATCCACTGATGGACACTTAGGCTGTTTCCAGCACTTGGCTATTGTAAATAGTGCTGCTATGAACATAGGAGTACATAGATTCTTCTGAATTGGTGTTTCAGGGTTCTAAGGGTATAGTCCTAGTAGTGGAATTGCTGGATCCAATGGCAGTTCAATTTTTAGATTTTTTAAGGGAACTCCATACTGTTTTCCACAGTGGCTGCACCAGCATACATTCCCACCAACAGTGCACCAGGGTTCCCTTTTTTCCACATTCTTGCCAACACTTGTTGTTTGTTATTTGTTGATGATTGCCATTCTGACAGGTGTGAGGTGGTATCTCATTGTGATTTTAATTTGCATCTCTCTGATGGGTAGTGATGTTGAGCATTCTTTCATATTCCTTTGGGCCTTTTGTATGTCTTCCTCAGAGGGTTGTCTGTTCAGATCCTTTGCCCATTTTTGAATTGGGCTGTCTGTCTCCCTGGTGTTGAGTCAAATAAGTTCTTTATATATTTTGGTGATCAAACCCTTGTCTGAGGTATCATTGGCAAATATGTTTCCACACACACTCGGTTCCCTCTTAATTTTGCTGGTGTTTTATTTAGCTGAACAAGAACTTATCAGTTTGATATAGTCCCACTTGTCGATTGGTTCTTTCATTTCCTTTGCCCTTGGTGAAGTGTCAGTAAACATATTTTTGCGTAGGATATCTACAATTTTACTGCCTATATTTTTCTCCAGGACCTTTATGGTGGCACTGCTTATGTTTAATCCTTTATCCATCGATTTTTTTCTGGTATATTGTGTAAGTTGCTGGTCTAGTTTTGTTTTGTTTTGTTTTGTTTGCATGTTGCTGTCCAGTTCTTCCAACACCATTTGTTGAAGAGACTGTTTTTACTCCATTTGATGTCCCTTACCCCTTTGTCAAATATTAATTGACTGTAGAGTCCTGTTTTTTATTTCCTGGGTTCTCTAGTCTGTTCCATTGATCTATATGTCTATTCTTATGCCAGTACCAGACTGTATTGATGACAGTAGCCTTGTAGTATAATTTGACATTCAGTATTGCGATTCCTCCTACCTTATTCTTCTTTATCAAGGTTGCTATAGCTATTCATGGACACTTTTGGCTTTATATAAATTTTTTGAAGTATTTTCTCTATCTCTGTTAAGTACATCATTGGTATTTTATTTGGGATTGCATTGAATCTATAGATTGCTTTCGGTAGTATAGACATTTTAATGATGTTCATTCTTCCCATCCATGAATATGGTATATGATTCCATTTAATTGTATCTTCCTTAATTTCTTTCTTCAGTGTTCTGTAGTTGTCTGAGTTCAGGTCTCTTACCTCCTTGTTCAATTTATTCCTAAGTACTTTATTTTTCTTGTTACTATGGTAAATGGGCTTGTTTTCTAGGAGCTACCTCTGATGTTTCATTCTTGCTATACAAAAATGCTTTTGAATTCTGAATATTTACTTTATATTCAGCTTTTTTGCTAAATTTGCTCATTAGGTCAAGTGAATTTTCCATGGAGTCTATTGGGTTTTTTATGTACACAATCATGCCATCTGCAAATAAAGACAGTTTGATTTCCTCCTTTCCAATTTGGATATTTTTGATTCTTTTTTCTTCTCTGATAGCAATGACTAGAACTGTCAAAATGTTATTGAACAGAAGTGGAAAAAGTGGAAAGCCTTGTCTTGTTCCTGATCTTAGAGGAAAGGCTTTTAGTTTTTGCCCACTGAGTATGATGTTGGCTACTGGTTAATCATGTATGGCCTTAATTATGTTGAGGTATGCTCCCTCTATCCTCATTTTTCTGAGTGTTTTGATCATAGATGGTTACTGTAATTTATCAAATGCTTTTTCAACATCTATTGATGTGATCATATGGTTTTTGTCTTTCATTTTGCTTATGTGATGTACTACCTTTTCTGATTTCTAAGTGTTGTACCATCCTTGAATCCTTGAGATGAAACCCACTTGATCATGGTGTATGATCATTTGAATGTATTGCTGGATCTGGTTGGCCAATATTTTGTTAAGAATTTTAGCATCTATGCTCATCAGAGATATTGGCCTGTAGCTTTCTTTCTTAGTTGGATCTTGCCCTTGTTTTGGGATCAGATTAATATTGGCCTCATAGAAAGAGTTTGGGAGTCTTCCCTCTTCCTGTATTTTTTGGTATAGTTTGAGGAGGATAGGAGTTAGTTCTCCTTTAAATGTTTGGTAAAATTCACCTCTGTAGCCATCTGGTCCAGGGCTTTTGTGCTTTGGGAGATTTTGGATTACTTCTTTAATTTCACTAGTTATTATTGGCCTATTCAGGCTTTCTGCTTCTTCTGGGTTCAGTTTTGGTAGGTTATACATTTCCAGAAATGTGTCCATTTCATCCAGGTTGTCATATTTTTTGTCATATAGTTGTTTGTAGCAATTTCTTACAATCTTTTGTATTTCTGAGGTATCAGTTGTGATTTCCCCTCTTTCAGTTCTGATTCTGTTCACTTGGGTCCTCTCTCTCTTTTTCTTTATGAGTCTGGATAAGGGCTTGTCAATTTTGTTTATTTTCTCAAAGAACCAGCTCCTGGACCTGTTGATTCTTTGAATTGTAGTTTGAATCTCTGAGTGATTTAGTTCTGCTCTGATCTTGATGATTTCCTTCCTTCTACTTGCTCTGGGCTTTGTTTGTTGTTGCTCCTCTAGTTCTTTCAGCTTTATGGTTAGGTCGTTTTTATAAAGTTCTTGTAACCGTTTTTGGAAGGCCTGTATTGCTATAAATTTCCTCTTGAGAACTGCCTTTGCTGTATTCCATAGGTTTTGGGCTGTTGTGTGTTCATTGTCATTTGTTTCCAGGAACTTTTTTGATTTCATCTTTGATATCATTGTTAACCCCTTCATTGCTTAAAAGCATGTTATTCAGTCTCCATGAGTTAGAGAATTTTTATTTTTTTCCCTTGAGATTGGTTTCTAGTTTCAAGCCATTGTGAAGATACTTTGTATGATTTCAATTTTCCTGTGTTTCTGGAGGCTTGTCTTGTGACATACCATGTTGTCTATCTTGGAAAATGAGCCATGTGCATTTGAAAAGAATGTGTATTTGGGGTAAAAGACTCTGTATACATCAGTTAGGTCCATTTCCTCTAGAGTGTTGTTCAATGCCACAACATCTCTGGGGATTTTTTGTTTGGAAGATCTGTCCATTATTGGTAGTGGGGCATTAAAATCCCCTACTATTAGTGTGTTGCTGTCTATGTCTTTCTTAAAGTCTTCCAAGATTTTCCTTATATATTTCGGAGCTCCTATGTTGGGGGTGTATATGTTTATCAGAGTTATTTCTTCCTGATGGATTGTTCCCTTAAGTATTATGAAATGTTTATCTTTGTCCCTTTTTATGTCCTTCATTGTAAAATCTATTTTATCTGAAATCAGTATTGCTACTCCAGCTTTGTTTTTCATGTCCATTTGCTTGTTATATAGTTTTCCATCCCTTCACTCTCAATCTGTGTCGATCTTTTGTTCTGAGGTGGGTCTCTTGAAGACAGCATATATGTGGGTCATGTTGTCTCATCCATTCGGCTACCCTATGTCTTTTGATTGGTGCATTTAATCCATTTACATTTAAGGTGATTATTGATTGATACTTATTCATTGCCATTTTCTCCCTTTGTGTCTGCATTCTTCTTTGGTTTTCTCTGTTTCTTCATTTCATTTGTTTACTTATTTTTAGAGCAGACCCTTTAGCATTTCTTGCAATGCTGGTTTGCTAGAGATGTATTCTTTCAGTCTTTTTTTGTCTGGGAAGCTCCTTATTTCTCCTTCTATCTTGAATGAGAGCCTTGCTGGGTAGAGTATTCTTGGTTGCAGGCCTTTGTTTACCATGACTTAATACTTTTTGCCAATCCCTTCTGGCTTGAATTGTTCCTGTTGAATAATCATTTGATAGCCTTATTGGAGCCTCTTTGTATGTTATTTGTCTTTTCTCTCTTGATGCTTTTAGGATTCTCTCTTTATCTTTGAAATTAGCCATTTTAATAATAATGTGCCTTGGTGTTGATCTGTTTAGGTTGATCCTCATTGGGACCCTCTGTGCTTCCTGAACTGGATTAATGTTTTCACTCATCATGTTAGGGAAATTTTCTATAATGGCTTTTTTGAACAGGTTTTCCATTCCTTGTTTCTCTTCTCCTTCTGGTATCTCTATGATATGGATGTTGTTACATTTCATGTTGTCCTGCAGCTCTCTTAACCCCTCTTCAGTCTTATTCAGCCTTTTTAAATTCTCTTGTACTGTCTTGGAGTATTTGTCTACATTATCCTCCAACTCACTGATCCGGTCCTCTGCTTCCTCTAGCCTACTGTTGATTCCTTCTACTGTATTCTTCAATTCAGAAATTGTGTTCATTTCCTGCTGGCACTTATTGATAGTTTCCATGTCCTTTTTCATGCTGTTGTAGTTCTCAGTAAGTTCCTTGTAACTTCCCTGGAGTTCTTTGTAATTTCCCTGGAGTTCTTTGTAATTTCCCTGGAGTTCTTTGTAGTTCTCCTGGAGTCGTTTATAGTTTTCTTTGATGTGGCTGAGCTCACTGAGCTTCTCTATCATCATTCTTTTGAATTCCTTATCTGATATTCCAGGTGCCTCTGTTTCATTTTGTGCTCTTTCTGGGGATTCTTCCTTTCCTTTTGGTGATGGACTGATTCTTTTTTTTTTTTTTTTTTTTTAATTTTATTGTTGTTGTATTACATCCATCCCCTTTTTTCTCCCCTCTGTCCCCCTCTCCATGCTTTGCTTCCTTGCCTTAGTTGAGCACCCTTCTGTGATAGGAGATTTGTGGAGTTCAATATTGCCGTCTCCCAGATTTTCTCCACTTGCTGTTTTTGGTGTGTCCTTTATTTTGGCTGTCTGGTTGTATTCTGGGCCTGCGGGCTTTTACCAGAGAAAACAAAAACAAACAAACAAAAAACAAAAACAGAAAACCAAACCAAACCAAACTAAACAATAAAAATACAAAAGGAAAAAAGAAATAAGAATGATAATAGTAATAAGAAGAAAGGGTTTAGATGGCTAGTCACCCTTAATAATTCCTGACCAGTCCAAATGGAGCCTGGACCTGCAGGCTTTTAGCAGAGAAAATAAAAGAAAGAAAGAAAGAAAAAAGGGAGAAAGTCACAAGATAAAGAGAAATCAATATTAATAAAGAAAAGGTTTAGGTGTCTGTTCACCCTTTATGGTCTCTGTTTGGTCCAGTTGGAGCCAGGACCAGTGGGCTTTATCAGGGAGAAAAGAAAGAAGAAAGAAAGAAAGAAAGAAAGAAAGAAAGAAAGAAAAGGGCGGGGGAGAAAGTCACAAGACAAACAGAAATCAGTATTAATAAAGAAAGGGTTTAGGTGTCTGTTCCCCCTTTATGATTTCTGATTGGTCCAGGTGGAGCCAGAACCTGTGGGCTTTAACAGGAAGAAAAGGAAAAGAAAAAAGAAAAAGAAAAAAGAAAAGAAAGAGGAAGGAAGAAAAGAGTAAAGAAAGGGTTTAGGTGGCTGGGGAAGGGAGGAATACTTAGATTGAGGACTGGGGATGCGTTTTAGCCACAGAGTGAGTAGACTTTAATTCAAGAGTAGGGGGAGGGTCTTGGGTATTTAGGTGGATTGAGGTATGGTGGGGATTAAGAATATGTCAGAAGTAACTTTTGCAAAGGATATGTTGGGGATTGACAGTTCATATTGCTCTCGATATAACTCAGGTGCTTGAGATTAGCAGCAATCCCTTTCCTGAGGCTGCCTCTTTTTCTTGGTCAGGCCTCTGCAGTCCACAGTTTAGCTGGTCTTGGAGTGGCAGGGCCTCTGATTGTCACAGTAGGGCTGATTCTGAGTATCCACACCCAGGTAGGCTGGCCCTTCCGCAGCCTGGCTGGGTTTTAGGGCTGCCGCTATTCTGGAGCCTGCGGGGTGCCCCTCCCACTCCTGGCAGAGGTTCCTGCCTGTGAGGAGCACCCAGCACCCCTGAAGGGCAGCCCGTAACCTAGCTGGTCCCTGTGACAACTGGCCCCGCCCCTGCAGTTCCGGGAGGAGGCTGCCCCTGTCCATCAACTCTGCCCAGGTTCCACCTTCACTGCCCCACCCCCCTGGGCAGGCACTAATCCTCCAAGCCAACCAGCTCTCCCAGGAGTCCTTTACTCGGCCTCTGTGATGAGCCCCTCCCAGGCATGGGCTGTGCGGCCTTTGTCTCTGGCAATGGTGGGTCAGTTACCCCCGCTACTAGTTCCCGGCTCGCTGTTTGGAGTTTCCATGGAGCCTTTGGGCCTGTGTGGTTGCGCAGGGCTGGGCCTCCCCCCTCGCAGGGGCTTCTTGCTGCTGTTTCCCGGGTTGCCCAGCAGCACCTTTTTCAGCCCTCTTGCTGCCCAGGCCAGTGCACTTCCCCGCTCCCCAGCTCCAGCTTCCGGCAGGACTCTTCTCCTCCACCTCTAGCCCCGCAAGGAGCCTCCTCTCCCTGTTGCCGGAGTGAGTCTCTCACACAGTCCCTCCCCTGCAAGAGTTCAATTCCGCATTCCCTATGGCGTTTGCCCTCACTGCCCGTACTTCACTGTTGAGACTTCTAGTCGCCTGGGAGCCTGGAGCTGGCCTCAGTCAAACACGCCCCTTTGGGCAGAGCCGCCACTGCCCAGAGCCGACCTCAGCCCACCGGCCGGTTGGTCAGGAACACCTCACCTACTTGTGCTGCTGGCCTCCTCTGCCTCTGGGCTGTGATCCCCTGAGTCCAGATGCTGACTGCTCCAATTCTTAGGATCCGGAAGACTTCTCGCGCTCCCTATCTTGTCCTCTAGCTGCTTTGGTACTCAAGAACACCATGCGCACTGCTCTCTACTCTGTTGCCATCTTTTTTTCCACTATTGTTTTCCACATGAAGAAAAGCAGGAAATCGTCAAGGAGTCTAAGAAGCAATGTTTAGAAAATCAAAAGCTAAGAATGTTTGATTGTACTAGTTTAAATCATTAGGGATCCCAAGCATAGAAAGATTATGGCATCCTATTCCACATGCATTTTAAAGGAACTACTGAGCAACAAAATAAATGTAAGAAGTAAATTCTGCCATGAAAGACCTAGGAGAAAACATAGGCAGTAAAATTTCAGATATCCCACACAGCAATATTTTCACTGATATTTCTCCTAGAACAAGGGAAATAAGGGAACAAATAAACAAATGGGACTACATCAAACTGAAAAGTTTCTGCTCAGCTAAAGAAAACATCAGCAAAATGAAAAGGAAACCAACTGTACAGGAGAACATATTTGCTAATAATAACCTCAGACAAGGGTTTGATCTCCAAAATATATAAAGAACTTATATGACTCAACACCAGCCCAATTTAAAAATGTGCAAAGGGCCTGAATAGTTACTTCTCTGAGGAAGGCATACAAAAGGCCCATAGTTATATGAAAGAATGCTCAACATCACTACACATCAGAGAGATGCAAATTAAAACCACAACGAAGCCCAGGCTGGTGGCACAGTGGATGAGGCACTGGCCTGCGAACCCAAAGATCCCTGGTTCAATTCCCAGCCAGGGCACATAACCGGGTTGCAAGCCAAGCCTCTAGCCAGATCTGTAGCTGGAGGCAAGTGAAAGGCAACGATACATTGATCTCTCTCTCCATCTCTGCCTCTCTCCCTTCCCCTCTCTCTAAAAATAATAAATAAACCTTAAAAAAGCACAATGAGATACCACCTCACATCTGTCAGAATGGCAATCATCAACAAATCAATAAACAACAAGTGCTGGAGAGTAAAAGGAGAAAAGGGAACCCTGGTGCACTGTTGGTGGGAATGCAGACCTGTGCAGCCACTATGGAAAACAATATGGAATTTCCTCAAAAACCTAAAAATAGAAATGCCTTTTGATCCAGCTATTCCACTGCTAGTATTATACCTGAAGAGCCATGAAACACCAATGTTCATAACAGCACTATTCACAATAGCCAAGTGCTGGAAATAGCCTAAGTGCCCATCAGTGGACGAATGGATTAAAAAAACTTTGGTACATTTACACATTGGAATACTACACAGCAGATAGAAAGCTGGAACTCCTACCTTTTGCAATGACATACATGGAACTGGAGTATTATGCTTAGTGAAATAAGCCAGTCAGTGAAAGACAAATACCACATGATCTCGCCTAATACAGAACATTAATGAACAAAACAAACAAAAGAGCAAAAATTGAAGCAGAGGCATGGAAAGAAGGAACAGACTTTCAGTGTGCAGAGGGGAGGGAAAGAAAGAGGCAAAGAAAAGGAACAGTTTAGTCAAGTAACTAGTATAAATGACCCATGGACATGGGCAACATGTAGAAATTGACTGTGAGAGAGGGGATGGAGAGGGTGGGGTAGGGGAGAGCAATGGGGGGAAAATGGGAAAAAATGTGACAACAACAATAAATTTAATTAAAAAAAGAAGAACCTGAGTTAGGCAAGACCTTGGATACAGAGGTGTACTAAGATAACCTGGATACAGCCTGTGCTTTCAGGAACATATGGTTTTGTGAGAGAGACAAAATGATGATGATGATGATGATGATGGTGTATTTTTATTTTAAATAAATTATACAAATAAATAAACAGGCTATTGGTTTCCTCTGGAGGGAGCAAGTACTCATAATTGTGTTGGGCCACAAGGACAGGCTTGCTGGCAAAATTTTATTTCTTGATCTGGTTGGTAATGATAAGGATACTTGCTTTATAATGATTCATTAATGTACACATTTACTTATTTAGTTGTTAGAGTTTTCTATTATAGATGTCTTATTTTATAGCAAAAAGATTTTAAAAGACTGACTATCCCTAGTGTCTGTTTTATTTTCACCTGGGTATATTTGTTTTTATTATCACATGGGTAGTGCTGTGTTTGGGTTGTATCACATCCCTTTGAATCATAATTAAGAAAACACTTGGCTTTTCCTGCATGCATCCATGCTGTACAATGTTGTTAGTTACTTCAATTTTAGATGTCTTCCTGATGCTGATATAATTGTAACTCACCTATCCTTTCCCATATTGCTACACATATTAAACATGGATATTTTGATGAACAAAACAAATCCTGAATCTTCACATAATGTTATTTTCACACTTGTATTGAGAAAATCAAATTCCTTTAAAAATTATTTTTTTCCTTCCCTCTCACTATAGAAACAAATAAGAGACAGAAATTAAAAACAGACTTGTAGTCGTCTATACAAATTGGCAACTAAGAGTCTCTGGTGTCTTTAATAACACATGGTCAGAAGGGCAGGGTAAACTATCACTCTGCAGACAGTGAGTATGGCAGGGTGATAAGCAAGAGCAGGGATTTGATGTAGGGGTCGGGGTATCTTTCCCAATTTCCGTAACCTGGGCACTGAGATTAAGGCCATAAACCCCTTCTCTCTCTAACTGCAAATTCTCTGAGAAGACTTGTAGTACAGACTGTCACCCCCAACTACCTAAGTATTGCCCACCACTTACTGTGGCAGGATATGAATGGGTGGTACACGAGTCAGTCTCAGAAAAATTCCCTGAGCCAGGGTGTAGAACCACAGTTCTAAAAGTTTTCTGAATTTACAGGACTGAGACCTCAGAAACCCAGCTGTAAAGTTCAGGAGAGTTTACACACACTTAATGGGCCAACCCTCCTACATGACCATAGCCAGCAGGAGTTGGGGATGGGTGTAATTATCACAAGACTGCAGGATCTCTGTAAGCCCACAGCTGTGAAACCCTACCTGACTTCAGGTGTCTTGCGTGGAAGGTAGCACATGACAGGAGAATCCAGGATTCAATAGCCCTAAATTGCCATGCAGCTGAGAGAACTGAGTCTCATGTGATCATAGACTGTATGTGACCATAAAATGTACATGGCCAACAGCAATTGGGTACCAGTAGTATTCATATGACTGCAAAAATTTGCCTACCCTTGCTGGTTGGCTCATCACCCTGCAGAGTAGTAGTCCATGATCTTTATGTGGTAGAAATCGCTGATGCTGACATGCAACCATAAGGGAATACATGCCCATAGCATCCATGTGATCCTAAGTAATAATTTATTTGACTTCGAGGGCTGAGGCTTCTACATGTTGCGAAGGATCCACATGATGGGGTAACTTGAGGAACTGGATTTACCGCATGACCATAGTGACAGCCAGTCCAGAGAGACCACATGAGCTCAGGTACTGACATTACCAGTAGTTCTGGGACCACCACATAACTATAATGTCCACAGGATGGCAGCGTTCACATGATTACAGCTTTAGAAACACAATGCTTACCAGCTGTGTCAACTTCATGACAGTAGGGTACAATGACAATAGGATTCTCCTGATCTGCATGTTTCAGAAGACCATTCTCTTCATAAGACCTGGAGATCAGGAATGCTCACATTTTTGAGCTCCCCAGTGATGGTGGTGCCTCTGGGTGGCCTTAACACACAGCTTAGGCTTCACCTGCCCCCACTCCTTCTCTAGTGTGTTAATTTATGTATTTTTCCCTAGTAACACATGCTATTTAATACATAAGGTAATATAAAGCAGAGGTGTCCTCTCTAAAACCATAACCATTGCCACATTGTAGGGACTGCTTTAAAAACCTAAGCTGTAGCAGTTGCTTCTCTGTTGTGGAGGTCAGCTGCTCCCATCATCTGTCAGCCTTTCAGATTCATTTCCAGGTGGAAGCTAACTGTACTGCATGGCAGCTTAGCTAATCTGAGGAGCTAGTTTTTTTGGTGTGCAGTAGCAGGATCCAGCAGATTCTCCAAAGCCTTCAGTTATGGCATCCTCCACCAGATGTGAAGTGCATAATCTCTTTCAAGGATGACAACCTGACCTACTGTACCTTGTACTAAATCCTGAGGCATCTCTTGAAGAAGTTTGAGGTCACAGTGATGTGTATATCCTGTGGAATATACCAAGGAGTCCCATGGCTTCACCTTCACTCCCCTGACAAGTGCACAATGCGTAGGACACCATGGACAACGCAGACTGGGCCACTCTGGATGGCTATGTGCTGCGGGTGCAGATGGCACACCCTGTGGACTCACATCATGGCCACTGGGGACTGGGGCCCTGCAGGTGGCAGCTAATTACATTGGAGCCACAGTTCTAGGCGGCAGCACCACAGCCAATCCCAGAGTCTATCTCACTATAGCTGCTCCAAGTCTTGGCCTTTCATTAGCTCAAGATCACAGTCAACCTCTAAATCCAGGCCAGCATGGAGATCCAAGTCCAAGTCCTCCTCAGTTTCCAGATCTCTCTTGCTATCCAGGTCCAGGTTTAGGTTCAGGAGACCTTCACCTGTGTCCAAGAGGGAATCCAAGTCCAGGTCAAGTTTCAATAGTCCCCTCAAGTTTACTGAGGAGGAAGGAGCAGTGTTTTGTGTTTTGTTTTTGTTTTTTTTGTTGTTGTTGTTGTTGTTTATTGATTTATTCTTGTTGTATTACAATTGTTTCATTTTACCCCAATTGCTCTCACCTGTCCCCTCTCTCCTCTCCCACAGTCAATCCCCACTTCTTTGTCCATGTCCATAGATTATTCACATTAGCTCCTCATCTAAACCCTACTCTTTCTTTCCCACTCTCTCTTCCCAGCAGTGTGTTTTGAAGCAAATGATATGTCCACAGGCAACAGAGCAGAAAACTTAAGGGGAAAGGCTCATACTCAGTCTATCAGAGTCCTTAGAACAAGCAACTGGCTATTGAAAATATTATTTTGTAACATTTTTGCCTTTTTTACTTGTTTTTTTTTTTTTTCAAAGTACCTGTATTTTTAATAATTTCTTGACATGGTGAAAGAATTTTACATTACGATCCAAGGGTGGTAGGGTAAGGAGTAGGGGCAGCAGAACAATCCAACAAACAAAAAGGGAAACTGAGAAACACATTGGTGGGAGAAGGGACATGTTTTATCTGGAAGGGACTGGAGGATGGATAAGGGCACTGCCCAACTAA
>PVIW01016101.1:0-17651 GCA_004026585.1 Noctilio leporinus | reverse complement strand
GGAGATAATGAATATTCAAGTCCTGCTCTTACTGATAGTGAGAATGCTGTTTAAGTTTTTTTTTTCTGTTAACTATGATGTTTATTTTACTATAGGTTTCTGCTCCTCATTCATTCTTAAGTTAAGAAATTTATATTATTAGAATTAGGAGTTTTTATAAGGTAATGTTTTGAATTTTGTCAGAATAATTTAACATCCAGTAGAAGTAATATGATTTTTATGTCTTTTCTGTTACTGTGATTAATTATATTATCATACAGTAGTTCTTAATTTGAATTATACTAGCATTCCTGGAATGAATCCTTGGATCCAATGTTCTTTCACTCTAGTATTTCTTTGCTAAAATTTTATTTAAATATTCCACACTTATTTTCGTAAGTGAGATTATCTTATAAGGTCTCATAAAACTTGGATATCAGAATTATGTTAGATTGGTAGAATATATTGGCAAGCTTTTCATTATTTTCATGCTTTAAAATTTTTAAGTAAAATAGGTATTTTCTGTTCTTGATGAGATTGGTAGAAACTGACCCATGAAACTAATTGGATTTGTTAGAAGGGTAGAATTTTTATTACTTTCTTAATATTTTATAGCTATTAATCCATTCAGTCTATCTTTGTTTCCTTCAATCAGACTTTGTAATCTGCATTTTTCTAAGAAATCATTCATTTTATCTGAAAGGAGCATAAAGCTTAGCTGAACATCTTTATCATTTCTAAGGTAATTAAATTATTTTTGGGGGGGACTGAAAAACTCCAGAGTGTTTTACTCCTTAAAGGAATTGCCTTTCATTTTCTCTTTAAAATTATTGTTTTGTTACAGTTGTCCCAATTTTTCCTCATTGCTCTCCATTGTTCCAACCACCCCTCCCCCAGCAGTCAATCTCCCCTCTGTTGTCCATGTCCATGGGTCACTTGTACATGTTTCTTGACTAGTCCATTCCCCTTCTTCTTCTTCTTCTTTTATTTTTTAAAATTTTATTGTTGTTGTATTACAGCCATCCCCTTTTTTTCCTTCTTTTTCCTCTTATCCTCTTCCACCCTCTCCTCTGGTAACGATCAGTCTGTTCCTTATTCCCATATCTCTGGTTCTAGTTTGCTCATTTGTTTTGTTCATTAGTTTCCTGTATTAGGTGAGATCATATGGTATTTGTCTTTTGCCCCTTGGCTTATTTCACTAAGCATAATACTCTCCAGTTCTATCCATGCTATTGCAAAAGGCAGGAGTTCCTTCTTTTTTTCTGCCGTGAATGATTTTCATATAATCTTAGAGTTACAGAAAAGTTTTAAGAACAGTATAGTATAAGATATTTATGATTCAATAATTGTTTACATTTTGCCCTACATAATTATAATTCTCTCTCACTCTCTCTCCTTCTTTCTTTCTCCAGGTCTTTTCAAAAGACAAAGAAACCTGTGGTAAGGTGAGTGAAAGAGAAATTTAATATTAGTGCATTATTATTGTCTATGCAGGATATAGTATTGTTAAATATCTGTGCGGTAAATCTCTATGACTTATTCATCTGACATAACTGAAACTTTGTAGCATACAAATACCTCCCTATTCCCTGGCAACCATTATTCTCCTTTCTCCTTCTGTGAGTTTGATTATTTTAGTTTCTTCACATAAGTGGTATCCTAAGTGTAGTTAGTATTTGTTCTTTTGTGTATGGTAACTTCACTTAGCATAATGTCCTCTAGGTTCATCCATATTGTTGCAAATGGTAGGATTTCCTTTTTGTAAGATTGAATAATATTCTATTGTATGTATATACCCCCTTTTCTTTATATGTTCATCCATTGATAGCCATTTAGGTTGCTTCCATGCCTTGGCTATTATGAATAATGCTTCAATGATCATGTGAGTGCAGATGAATACCTCTTTGAGATCCTGATTTCCATTTCTTTGGGTAAAATATATACCCAGGAGTGGAATTGCTGGGTCATATGGTTGCTCTATATTTAATTTTCTGTGAAACCTCCATACTGTTTTTCTTAGTGACTGTACCAATTTATATTCCCACCAACAGTGCAGAAGTTTCACTTTGTTCCACATACTCTCCAACACACACACACACACACACACACTTTTTTTTTAATAATAGTCCTAACATATGTGAGGTGATGTCTTATTGCAGGAAATGTTTTTTAAAGGAATGAATAGATTTCACTGTGGAAAGAAGAATATGAAAAAGGAGAGCAATGTTATAGTGAAGTAGAAAGTATCATCTTGGGGTGGTAGGATTTGAGTTTGTCCTCTTTTGGGAATTAGTAATAGGACCTTTTATAAGTCACTTCTTACCTATGTTAAGGGAGGCATTTGGATTAGATTATTTTCAAAGCTTCTTTTGAGTTTGACAGTCTGGACCTGAGGATGAATTTAACAATACTTGACAATATTAAGACAGACCCAGGATTTGGGGTTATATTTTCCAATTTATTTTGTAAGTTTTTCTTGTCTACACTGCAAACTTTCCATAGTCGTGGGACTCAAACATTTCATCTATCCAACCAGTAGCAAATGAAATAGATATTTTGACATGGAAATAGCAAAATGGTCTGACATATAATTCTAAAATATTTAATAAGTGAGGCTGAAGAGGAAGCAAGTGTACATATACATGGTGGAAATGGTTTGTGAACTCATACCAGCTCTTTTGAGAAGCAATGTAGAAAGTCAATACACGCCACAGTTACAGAGAAGCCATTTTTCTAGTAACAGGCTAACTTAATATAAAATTTTTATCATCAAATATGACTTTCTGGACTATCTGCATTTAATAAAGAAGAAACACTGCCTCAAGTTAAAATGCAGTGTATAATAAACTCTCATATTAATTACTATCATTTTCTCCCCACTGAAATATCAAGGATACATTTGTTGAAGTTTTCCAAGGTCTTTGAAAACTTTATCTGTAGCTGATTACAGAGTCAACCAATGCAAAAAATACAATCACTTAAGTTCATAATGTTATTGAAAGCATCCTAAACTCAAGTGATCACAGTTTCAATAAGATTTTGCTCAGTCAAGACATTTATTTTTGCTGTAATTCTATCGCTGATTCAAGAGAGGAAATATGACAACCCTAGATGTTTAGGTTGTAGGTGAGGCGGCCCTTAGGCTCAATCCAACCTTCTGTTTAATTATTAGATCATGCCCCAAAGATAATCTCTATTAGAACCAGATTTTGAGTTTTAAAAATGGCATTTCAATTTTTTTATGGAAAAAGATTTATAGGTTATAAGAAATAGACACTATTTGAAAATAGTTTCTGATCTAGAAAATAAAATACAATGTCCCCCTTTTAAGAATAAAAAAATGGATTTTAAAAAATGTTAAAGTGAGGCAGAGAGGATTTCAAAAGGTTTAGTTCATAGATGTTAGAAACTGCTTTCATATTTAAAATAATTTTACATAGAAAATCTGTAAGTACAACATAAGATCAGTATGTTGACTTTTCTTTACTTCTATTATACTTTCTCGTACTGTTTTCTGTGTAAGTGGTGTGTGTGTGTGCACGCACACACACACATGCTTGGAATCATTCCTTGAGTATATAGTTTTATGACACTCTGTTTCTTCTCTGTCTTTAAGTAGATATATTTCTTCCTTTGACCATGTGTATTTGTCTCTTTCTGAGTTTTCTTCTCTTCCTCTACCTCCCACTTCTACCTTTGTTCCTTATTTGGTCATATAAATCAGGCAAACTATGTTCTATGAGCTAAATCCAGCAGCCTGCCAACTTTTGTAAGTAAATTTCATTAGAACACTGACATTTCCAATTTCTTTACATGTTGTCTAGGTCTGCTTTCTCACTGCAAAGACAGAGCTCAGTATTTGTGACACATACTGTATGATATGACCCATGAAACCTGAAATAGTTACTATCTGGCCCTTTACAGAAAAAGTTTACCACTCCTGAAGCAGATGGTAAGTGTATCTTTCAAAGGGTTTTTGTTGTTAGACATGTAGCAAAAGGACCTGGTACTCAAGGAAGTTTGCCTGCAAGCATTTCCTAAAAGGAATATCCGGTTTTACATATTGAGAGTGGTTATCTTAAGTAATTCCCTGTAAGTTCCTGGTAAAATATATCTGAAAGTTGTTCACTTTTGTATAAGAAACTTCCCATCAATTAAGTCACAAGCTGAATGAGAGCTGAAATCTTCGTTACTACTGTTATTTTCCTTCCATTTTTCACTGTACCTAGCTGCCTAGCTGTAATACCATGGTTAGAATGGGATAAGAAGAGATCGTGACTTGTTTCCTATAGTTTTGAGAGCCTGCTTTGGTCTACTACCAACTATGCTCTTACCTAGGAGTCCACTTGAAATTCAGATCTCTCCCAACTCATCTTAGGCCACACTTCCGCTTCCAAGGTCTGTGCAGGTTTTTTTCTTGTTCTGTGCATTTGAGGGTGGACACTGCTGGTGTGTGTACCCCTGACCTGGGGACCTGGGCCTGGGAATGGACTAAGGAGTGGCTTTTGCAGAGGAGGTTAGATGTGGATGGAGAATGGAGGATAGAAATTAATAGTGTGGGCTGAGTGTCCACATGTCTATGTATGTGACCACTTTTGGAACAGAGGGGAAGAAAAGGTGGTCAGGTTGGAGACCAGCCTTTTCTTCACTGCTCAAGGTAAGAGGATGGAATATACATTAGTTCTCTGCTAGCTTGATTTATAGCTTTCTAGGTGACTCACAAATTTTAGATGCTGCTTAGTCTAATAGATTGCCAAATAAATAAAATGCAGGAAATTAAAATAAATCTGTGAATCAATGTATAATTTTATAATTTGAAAACTATGGAATACTCTAAACTTACAATTATAATAATTTTATATAATTTTCATATAATTAAGGAATTTTAAGAGGCTGTGAAATATTTTACATATTTGTTACACAATTAATTTGTTACATAAATCTGTTAATATATAATAAATACATATTATACATCTAAATACCTGAGTGCAATGGTTTTCAGACTTTAGTTATCATTAAAATTAATGAAGGTGCTTATTGAAAATGCTATTAGAAATAACTCAGGAGTCTTGGCACCTATCTCAGATACCTAAATAACTACCAAGAGATATTTTTTTTCTGTTATTTGTCTCCTGGCATTAGCTGAAGCAGTCACCCATTTGTGCATTATGTCCATTGCCATTGAAAGCTCATGATTGTACCTATAATTAGTTGCTTCTGTAACTCAGCAGTGGTTCTAGTTGAATTTTTCCTCCCGGGGAGAGAGAAAAAGTGTTTGGAGGTTTTTTCTGGGAAAATATGAACTTAACATATATCAAAGTAGAAGCCCAGTCCTCAAAGACCAACCAGTATTTTCCAAGTATGCAATCTGTATCTGGGGTTCTCCCAGATAGAAATCTGAGGGTTTTCCCATCTGTTTACCATGGTTGAGGGGCAGTCAAGATAATTTTGAGCTGTAAGTAAAATTGTCTGAAATGTGTGCATGTGACCACTCATGATCTTCATACTACTTTGGACAACATTTCACTTTTGGTAAATAATTCTTCTATAGCACATGGGCCTTTTGTCCTAAAGTTTGACATATGACATATGGCTCTGTGCACACAAAGAGATGCAAAATGTAGTGCATAGGTTATCTGATTCTGCTTCAAAGTTTCGTACATAGGTTATCTGATTCTGCTTCAAAGTGGTGTACGTCAGCAAGCGTGTAGAACAAGAATGTTCTACATTATGGAAAAGCAATCTTCTTTATGCTAATATTCTTTATGGTAATGTTACTCAGGTGACTCAGAAGAGTTAGTGCCCTTTCCTAAGTGCCCAACTTGCTACTAGTGAGCAACTGAGGAAATGGGGAGTAAAGAGCCCAGTATCAGTTAAGTCAGTAAATCTGCAGTAAATCGTACATCCTTGTTTATGTAAGTCCTGCAATGCCAATGAATCTTTCTGTTTAGAGAATACACAGCTTAGAGGACAAATAGCTTGACTTACAACTTTGATATTTGGTTTGTAAGCTTCATGTTTAATATATCCAATTGCTTAGTCCTGACAAAATAAGTGTATTAGATAAAATGTGTGTATCCTACCTTTCAGATCTAGCATGATTTACAAATTGTGCCTTTTGCCCTATGGGTGTACAGAACAGCAATCATTTCAATTGCTGTTACAGTTGCACTGGCAGTGAAAAAAGAAAGGAGAAAAGAATTCACCTCTTCAGTTATTTAAAGTGGGATCATTGTATTGACTTTCTGCTACTTTCCAAGGAAAACTTGTTTCACATTTAAATAAGAGCACCCTCATTAAGAAACCCTGGAAGCATAGGAAACTAATAAAAGAAAAACAGTAAAGTCATAAAAACTAGTTTCTCAGGGGGACAGGAGGAGTGGAGCATGGTTGAACCTGGGACAAAGACAAGAGGGATATATTTTTCTATATCTTTTAAAATATTTTTATTTTTAAACTTTTAACTATAAGTTGAAAAACTAAATTAAAAGTTTAGGAGCAAAAAGGCAATGGATGTAATACAACAACAATAAAAAAAAGTTTAAGTAAGAAAAGGGAGTTGACACAATAGATAAGGTGCCAGCATGCGAACCCAAAGGTCGCTGGTTTGATTCCCAGCCAGGGAGCATAACCAGGTTGCAAGTCAAGTCTCCTTCCAAGTCTGTAGCTGGAGTCAGGTGAAAAGCAACCGCACATCAATGGTGCTCTCCCTCTCTGCCTCTCGCCCTTCCCCTCTCCCTAAAAAATAATAAAGTATTTTGTAAAAAGAAAGAAAAGGGAGTTGATTGAATAGAAAATTGGCCCATGGAATTGAACAAACATTCCACAAAAACAAACAATCCAAATGGCTGATAAAGATATAAAAAGATGCTCAACTCATTAGGAAAAAGCAATGAAAACTATAATAAGGTACCACATATACTAGACAAATTAAAATGAAAAAGAAAATACCAGGTTGTTGATAATGCAGAGCAACTGGAATTCCCATCCATTATAGGTAGATAGGATTGTGAAGAGGTTCATTTCAGGAAAATGTTTGACAGGATCTCTTACAGTGAGTATATGCATACCTGATGCTCCATAAATTCTGGATAAATATATGCACCAAATATATATACTAGAATGTTCATAGAAGCACTGTTTGGAATTTATTCCAAACTTTAGAAACCACACAAGTACTAATCTAGAGTTTTCTGGATAAACAAATTGTGGAGCATTCATGCAATGAAATATCTTACATCAAGGAGAACAAGCAATTACAACTATATATAGCAAAATGGGTTGGATGACTCTTAGAGACAGAATAATCCAAATATGATTAATTCAATTTATGTAGAGTAAAAAATCAACAAAAATAGGAAAAACTGACCTATACTGTTAAAAGTAAAGATGGTGTTTTCTTCCCAACTTGGTGCATATGATTCACATGCTGGTTCTATGGCTGTGTTGAGCTTGGGAAGGTGCATCAAGTATTGTTATGTGTCTTTTCTACCTATAATTATTCTTAAAACAAAGTGACACCTGAAAACTGTGATCCAGGATCTAAAGGGTTACTTCAGTCCTAGCACAGTGAATTTGTCAAAGCAGTCCACAGTTTTCCAAAGCTGTAGAATATACAGTTATGGGTTGTGACAAATATTACTTTCTGTTTGGAGCATCAACTATAAATCAAGATCCAGTCAGAGCTCAATGAACTGTGGGCAAGATTTCACATGATTGTGGCAAAGTTGTTTCTGGAAATCCATAAGCATAAATCCACAGGTTTATTGCTCAGTAAGTGCCTACTTCATCACACACTGAAATGATCCCTGTTAGGCTGGATTTGAAAAGCAAACTTTATAAAGAAGAAGGTGAGTGGAAACTGTTTGCCAAAATTGAGTCATTAACTGCTGAAAGGTCAGAGTTTTGGAGCTGACAGTGCTAGTAAACTAAAACAGCCTGCTGAGAAAGTAAACTTAAGCCCCTGCTTTAATAAGACTTGTGCTACTATCTGAGACCACCTGAAGATGTCTGAATTATTGGCAGAGACACTGCAGCTCATGAAGTACATGCCTAAGAGCTTTACTTACATCTTGGCATGCCCAGGGATAAATAATGGCTTGTCTTCTCCACATGTATGGTGTTCAGCCAACCACACCAAAGCTAAAGAGAAGCTGTCAGTCTCCCTGGAAAGACAAGAGTATATGCTATTCTCAGTTTCACTGTTCCCAGCATTGTGTTTCTCAGTGAATAAGCAATTGGGGCAGAAATGTTGACAAAAACATGATTAAGTGGTCAGGGATTTGCCAGGATTGACAAAACAACACCATACAATGTCCAACATAGTAGTCACTAGCCACATGTGCATATTTACATGTAAATAAAATAAATTCACATTCTCAATACTACTAGCCACATATTGGTTACCAAACTGGGTATGTCAAATTATAAAATATTTTCACCCTGGAGAAAGTTCTGTTTGATAATACTGCCTTATACCAGAGGTCAGAAAACTAAATCCCAAGGTTTAAATACAGGTAGCCACCTGTTTTTTTGTGAATAAAATTTCATTGAAACATTCATTTCCGTATTATCTGTGGCTGTTTTTGTGCTGGAATGGCACACTTAGGTAACTGTGATGGAGATTTTTTGGCCATAAAGCCTAAAATTTGCTCACTTTAGACTATTCTTGATCATGCCAGTTGAGACATGCCTAAAGACTTCATTGAAATACCACAAACATTTAGTTCTTTCACTCCAGAGACCACCCACACCATTTCTTCAGCCTCTAAAAACCTGCTTAGTTACAAGAAGGCACTGACTCCCTGGGAAAGAAATTCATTTCCATCATTGAGTACCTCGTTAGTGCCTAACAGTATACTTGGTGCTGATAGAAGAAGGAATTACATGACATGCCCTCAATGTGCTTCCTCTTAATTAGGGGGACAGAGCAAATTACTTGCTTGCTGTGTTCAGCCATATGTCAGTCATAGTGCTAGGAGATTTGCTGCTGTATGACCTGCTATTATCAACCAGGATCCAGAGATGGGGCTTTCCTGCATACATGTGTTGGGGTGGACATAGCAGTGCTCATGTTTCTTTCCCCGAGGTTGAAGCATGACAAAAGGTGATGGGAATCTTAGTTTAGGTTCCACAGGAAACAGGCAGCAAAATGAGAATTTTAGTGCAAGCAGCTTAGTTGGGAGGTGATCTTAGGAATCACCGGGACAGGAGTGGTAAAATGAGACAGTGAAGGGAAGGAAGTCAAAACAGATTGTGTTAATGAGCTTATTATTGCTTCAGGCAACTGTGGCTGAATTCCACTGGGGATGTCTGGGAGACAGTGTAGAGCACATCTCAGAGTTTTCCCACTTAGGGGGTAAGCAAGCAGGGGAGTTTATGCAACTCTTGTTTCCAATTGTTGAAAGCTGTCCCCAAAGACATCAGTTCCACCCACACCTCCACACTCTCTTTCTCTCCTCCTCCTCCTCTTCCTCCTCCTCCTCTTCCTCCTCCTCCTCCTCCTCCTCCTCCTCTTTCTCTCTCTCTCTCTCTCTCTCCCTCTCTCTCTCTCTCTCTCTCTCTCACACACACACACACACACACACACATTACTCAGGCCTTCCCTGTACATAAACTGAGCATGTTCATGCAACGAAAGAAAGCCTTCAGGTAGAGAGTCACAGATGCTGGCAGCAAGAGGAACCTCTGAAGTGCTCAATCTGAACTGAACTGAATCAGAGCCTCCCAGAAAGTGGTAGGAGGCCACACTGACCCTTTTAATCTTTGAAGGCCCTATCAACTTCCTGTGAGTCCAGCTGCCTGACCTTAAGACAGTATTGGCAACAACAAAAGAAAATGTGGTTGCAGCTTTAGGTGGTATGGCTCAGTGGATTGAGCTCTGGCCTGTGAATCAAAGGGTCACCAGTTCGATTCCCAGTCAGAGCACATGCTTGTGTTGAGAGCCAGGTCCTCAGTTGGAAGCATTAGAAGCAACTACACATTGCTGTTTCTCTCCCTCTCTTTCTCCCACCCTTCCCTTCTCTCTAAAAATAAATAAATAAAATACTAAAAAAAAAAAAGAAAAAGTGGCTAAAAACTTCCTGCTGGCAATATCTAGCTTGTTCATTACTATACATCTAGCAGAATACAATGTACGCTTAATGTATATTTCATAATATACATTTATGAAATCAACGAGTGATTCAGCCTTTGCTATTTTTCTTTAAAATCATTGGATTTATCTTTTTCAGAAAGTATTACTAAAGCAATATAAATGCAATATATTGGTATTTATTCAACAATTAGGCTATGCAAGATATACCACATTACTTTAGTTTTCAAAGTTTCAATTCTATTTGATTCTCAGCTTCCATCTTGTTGCTGATCTGTTCATGGTCCAAGCCTGCATGTTCTCTTGAAGAGGTCCAATGGGCCCAACAATTTTGCTGGCATCAGCACCTCAGTTTTTCAGTTCCAGACTCTCTCAGTTATATAATTATATTAGACCTGTCTGAGATCTTGCCAGGGTGTTTTGAATATATGGTAGGCAGTTTTTGAGGCTTATGGAACATAGACCCACAAGCCATTCATACCTTCTTAGTCCAGAGAATTCCCATTCCCTCTGGGTTGGCCATTTCCCTTGTGACCTATCTCTCCATCTAGGCCTTTAAAGCCCAAGCATATTTCCATCAGAGATTTTGGCCAGAAATGGGGGTTATGATCAAAGAACAAAAATGGTCCCAAGGCAAGGCATGGCTATGTCCTTAGAATGGAGAAAGGAAACACACCAGAAAAAACAACACACAATAGCATCTCAGTAAAGTGTCCTTGTCATAGGTTGTGCTCTCCAGAAGCACACCCTGAAATGGAGGTTAAGGTATAAGATATTTACTAAGGATCAACTCATAAAGAAAAGGAGGGAGAAGCTAACCTGACATGAGGTCCCATAAAGACTTGGTTAGTTGAATAAGGAGCTCTGCAGGGAGTGCAGGCTGAAATGATTGAACCTGCATAATACCTCTGTCCTGCTCAGTCACCATAATTTCTGCCTTGGATGAGGTGATCCTCGGTAGCTGAGGCCAACTATATAGGAGCTGACAGCTGGAGCCCGCCTGCTGAGCACACTCTCAGCAGTTGGGCAGCAAGTCTTTCATTGAAGGAAACTCTAAGTGGCACATTTTCATGTCTACCACAATCTTCTTGCAAAAAGAGGAACAGTTCTTCCCCTTAAATATAAAACAAATTAATAATATCTTTTAAGTACATAACACCTAATATTTAAAAAAAAAAACAATATCCCATGTGGATCCTTACACATAAAACAAGTATTATTATCACTATTCTACTGATGAGCATATGAAACTAGAGATGATCATTGGTTTGTGATCAAATGTCAGGAATGGGTCTCAAAGTTGACATTGGTCCTGTGGGCTAAATTCTAACCACCACTTGTTTTTATAAATAAAGTTTTATTAGAACTCAAGTCTTATTTATTGTCTCTGGTTGCCTTCTTGCTACAAAGCTAAAATTGAGTAGTTGTAACAGAAACTGGCCCACAAAGTATAAAATGTTTAATATCTGACCTTTATAGGCCATTGTTCCTTTATTCCTGCTGGTCCATTCTTCCTCCTATTCTATACAGTTCCTTACTTGACTCTGGAACATGAATCAGAAGACAGCATAGTCTCAAATATCCTTAGGGAACAGCAGGGCAGGTTATGAGTCCAGTGTAAATGGACAAGTCTACCTTATGTGAATAGCTGGGGTTGTGGTCAGCTGGAGAGAACATGTCTGTCTAAGAGGGATTGTTACTATTCAGCTTCTTCCATGCAGATCTATAAGCCTAGTCATGCCAAGTTTTTCTCTTTTGCAAAACATGGTGAATTAAAAAAAATTTATTATTTTTCAGAGAGAGGGGGAGGGAGAGAGGCAGAGAGGGAGAGAAACATCAATGTATGGTTGCCTTTCACCTGCCTCCAGCTATAGACCTGGCTGGAGACCTGGCTTGCAACCTGGTTATGTTGCATGGTGAATTTTTAAAACAAGGTGTGCTTTAATGCGAAGTATAAAAGATTTAAGACTCAACTAGAAATCAAAAAGAACAACCTATGAGGGCTAATGTCGATGTTGCTGTGGGACATTTTTCTTACTTCTGTACTATGGAGATTCTGAAAAGATGGACATAATCAGTTGCATAGTAAGGAAATGAAAAGCAGTCTTGAGAGTTGAGATGTCCCAGCTGAACATAAATAACACACAAGGTGTAAAACAGAATACATAAGCACAGTATATAATAAATAATCAGACAACCATACAGCAAAGACACTCTGGTAAAGTAGATGAATGATCCCCTCTTTTGCCTAATATGTGCTTCTTTACTTATAACAATTGTAGTATTGCTTTAATTCTTCTGCCTCTTTCATAAAATTTATCAAGATACCCATTCAGCAAGTGGTTCTTGCTTTCTGAGAGCATTCAATCGAGAAATGGCCCCTGTCCCCTTAAACCCTCCTTAGAATCCAAATTCTCATGGTTCTTCTGACATGTATTCTTTCAAACTACAGCAAGTTAAATACACCTTGGCTACACTTTTATTACAGGTAGTCTGTGGCTGGTGAGTTTCAACAAAGATACAGAAGGGCTTCAGGAAGTTAGCATGGGAGGCTGGCCTTGAAAAATGGGTCATTTAACAAATGAGGATATAAGGAAGAGGTGGGTATAGAGCAAGGCATAAACACAGAGGCAGCAGAATTCATCAGGGGATAAGCCCCCTAGTTTGTCAAGAATTCAGGCTATATGTAGGTAGCTTAAGAGAGAAAGCCAGAGTAGGGGGTCATATTGCAAAAGGCTTTGTCTATCAGGTCAAAGATGTTGTCCTGAGGAGCCCCTAAAAGTTTTTGAAAACAGAAATGGAATACTCAGAGCTATGCATTAGGCCATTAGGATTTCTTTGACTATCATGGTGGGCAAATCCACAGTGAAGTAATTTGTGGAGATTGAGAACCCATTAGGCCTTCTGGAAAGCAGCAGCAAGAGGGGGGACTTGGATTAACTAAACACACTTTCATAGAAATCCAGATGCTACTAATAATTTAATATTTCCTCTTTTGATTTGTGTTGTTTTGGTGAGTCCAAGAATAGCAGTTTAAAGTGTTTGATTGGTTTTCCTCTGTTTAATTTTATTAAGCTGTCCTGAACTCTTGGGTTGGCAAACTTAGCATTTTCTTTTAAAAAGCTGAGCTTGCTATCTCTATAAGGTTTTCTTCCAGTTTATTCAGCTTAACTTCTCATAGCTGATGCTGAACACTCACCCGATGCTGGGCATGCAGGAAGAAAGAAAAACAGGGTCTTGGTATTGGTATCTGAAGTTTTCTATTTTGCCTCAGAATATGTGCAGCTCAAAGAAAAAACAGTGTGAACAAATTTCTCTCTGCTGTTGGACAATATGCCCAATAATTAAGTTGTTGTGAATGCCTGAGGGTATCACTGTCTCCCACAGTATGCAATGATAAGAACAAACACCAGGAAGGGGCTCACGAGAACTATCCAATAGCATCACTCTGCTACTGAGCAGCTGTGTAAAGTATGTGTAATGATTTTGATGATTAACACCCCAACATCCATTCCTTCTCAATGCTTACTCCAAATCAAATGATTACTCCCAACACTGGCTGCTTATCAGAATCACCTCTGTTATTTGCTAACTCTTTACATGTATTTAATGGTGGGTATAGAGCAAGGCACAAGCCCAGACAACGAGGCAGCAGAGGACAGGATTCATCAGGGTACAATAAGAGCCATAGTTTGTCAAGAATTCAGGCTATAATAGGTAGAGTAACAGAGAAAGCTGGAAAGGTTTAGGAGGAGGGTGCCATATTGCAAAGGCTTGCCTATGTTCTAAACTAATCATTGCTATTATTGTTTAGATAATTATGCCATTGTTGGTGATTGGGCAATGACTATAGCAAAGGATACCTAATGTTTCTTGAATGCTTACTCAGTTAGCCATTGCTACATTAACAAACCACCCCAAAACTTTGTGACTTTAATCTACAACTTAGTTCATGATTCTGTACGTTAGCTGTGGGGTTCTTTTAACTGTGCTGGGCTTGCACGGGTGTCTGTGGTCTGCTGGAGCTATGATTGGAGACTAGTTAATCTTGCATGGCCCCATTCATATGTCTAGCTGTTGGCCAGGGCAATAAAAGCAATGTGTTTTTCTTTTCCTGCAGGCCACTTTGAGCTGCTTCATATGATAGCAGTGATCAAGAGGAACAAGAAAAGGCAAGCCTCCGTACACACAAGTGCATTTCAAGTCTCTGTTTAATGGCTAGTACTATTTCATTGGCCAAGTTAAGTCACATGGCTGAGCTCAGTCAGTGTTGAAGGGGACTATCCCCAGAGTGTAAACACAGGGAAGCTTGAACAAATCAGTAATTACAATATTCACTATGTGCCAGAGAGTGTTCTAAGCTTTCTTTACACAATAACTCATTTAATCCTTCAAAAACTCAGTGAAGTAGGCAAAATGTACTCATGCCACTTTACAGTTGTGGAAAATGAGACACAAAGCTGTTAAATAACTTGCTGTAGGAAGGTTGTCTCAGTAAAGAGGTAGCATTGTTGTTTGAAATCAGTCATTTTAGTTCTAATTTTCATGCTCAGAATCACAGCATAGGTATAGCTGAGGAGTGTAAGGGAAACTATTTCTCCATATTTAGAAGGAACCACAGAAAGAGATACTCCTATTTTTCCTCTGGTTATTGTCATGTGTGGCTGTGAGGACTAGGGCTGGGCCAGTCACCTTGCCAATATCCAGAGACAAGAGAATCACCAACAACTAGAGTTCTGATACCCTGTGGTGAAGACCACCTTGTTTCCTGTTATGTGACATGATTAAAACTCATTGTCTAAATCAGGGTGAACCCAACTTTTCTGATGCTTACAACTTAAAGCAGTTTAATTTTTTAATGGCTAAGTCACATACCTCACCAGGCCTTAATCTCTTAATGTATAAACTGTAAGCCTTGAATTAGATGATTGCTGAAGTTGCTTCTACTATTAACATTTACGATTTTAATGACACTGCTGATAAGGGCAGCAATTTGGTTGCTGATTATGGCTGAGGGGCTGCACACTAGGAAAAAGCTTAAACATTGGCAAATATTTAGCTTTGTTGTCATATTAGTTTTCTATTGGTGCTGTAATAAATTAATACGAACTTAGTAGTTTAAAACAACACCAATTTATTATGTTCCTGTTCTGTAGTTTGCAAGTTCAACACAGATCTGACTGGGCTAAGATCAAGGTGTAGTCAGAGACTGCCCTTGTCTTTGGAGCCTCTGGAGAGAGTTTGATTCCTTGTCTTCCAACTTTAGAGACTGTCCGCATTTTTCTCTTATGGCTCCCTTCCTCCAATTTCACAGCAAAGGCAGGTTGAGTTCTCACCTCACGTCTCTCTGACCCTCTGTTATCATATTTCTCTCTGACCACATCCCATGAAAGTTCTCAGCTTTTAAGGACTCATTTGATTAGATAGGGTCCAGGGAGACTCCAGGAAAACTCATCTCAAGTACTTTAATAAAGCCTTAATCACATCTTCAAAGTTCCTTTTGCCATGTAAGGCAACAACATACTCAGTTTCTGGGAATTACAGTGTGGACATCTTTGGGGGAGGGCTCAATATTCTGCTTATTAGTTTTCTTGGCAAATGTGTTTACTAAGCATTGTAGTGTACACATACACACACACAACCTTTTTTAATCTTAAAAATAATATCATATTTTAAAATTCCCAGTCATGAAGCTAAGAGAAAATCTAAAAGGCACTGGAAAGCACGAAGAAACTTGTAAAGTTGTTTATAACCTATTATCCAGAGTTAAGCATGATAGCATTTTAGCATACGTCATTTTCAGCATCTATAAATACAATGTTTTTGACAAAGATAGATGTGAACTGCATGTATCTTAAATACCTTCTCTTCTCACTTACCACTAAGTTATGAACTTGAAAAAATAAACTCTTATTTTTAATGCCTAAATAGTATTCTATCATGTGGATAGAACTGATAGGATTTATTTAACAAATCTCTTAATTTTTTACATTCACATTGCTGCTAAATTTTCCCTCCTATCAATAGTAACCATTCTTGCACATACATTAGTACATGAATAATCAGGCACATTCTTTGAAGTCAGAATAAAATAATGGTTCAAATCTTAGGTTTTAGAGTCAGATTTTTCTAGAAATGGATTAGTATCCCTTTTGAAGGCTCTTACTCTTGTGACTCAATGTGGATTAGGATCACCTGGAGTGCTAGTGCAAATGCCAGCTCCTGGGCATGACCTAGGTCTATACAGTCAAACCCTGTGTGATGAAGATTTTCAAATTTGCTCCCATAAATGTGATGCACTGAATGATTACTGATGCCATTTCCAACTTTTCCTGAAATTTGTTGACACGTACATGCAATGGCACCTACTGAAATATCATATCTTCTAAAATTATCTTCTGGTACGAGTGAAAGGAAAAGGAAGGTGGTAAAGATGGAGATGAAAGACATTTTCTCTGTTATGCTCCCCAAAGTTGTCTAGTTCTTTGCTTAGAGATTAAGTCTTTACAGCCTGTCATCCTAAATCTGAGTGATGCTTGGATAGAAACACAAGATGTGTGTTCAAATGTCTTGTTTTAAACCCATTTCTATTAGGTGCCATTGTAATTCCACTTCTGGGTATAAATAATATTAAGAATAGTAAGAGCCACCACTTATGGCATGCTCTCTTGGTGCTAATTGCTATATCTACTGACATTTCCAGTGATCCTCACAGAAAGGTTCCAAGGTATCGTTTTTATTTTATTGTTTGGGATGGCTGCATGCTAATAAGTGGCAGAGACAAAATTCAGCCCGCATATCCCTAACTCTAAATCCCCAGGCTATAACCACTGCCTTATTCTAATAGTAAAGAATGTCTTATTAGATGGAAACATCTTTGGGAAACTTGGTGTGATCCACTATCATCAGTAAATTTCCTTGTTTTAGTTAACAGCATAGAAAGAATTAGCTAGAATGGTAGGCAAAAGACTGGTACCCTGAATTGAGAAAAGTCACTGCCTTAACACTGGGCCCAGACATCAGTTCCCATCCTCACACTGGGGTTTCTGACATCTCAGTCCATCTCTGGGAATGCAGCTGTCTCACCAAGGTGAACATGATCTATGGCTCAACTGCTTGTGCTCTGGAGAGCCTAGTGTGCATAATCAAAACCTTCTGAGTGAAGGTTCATCCACAGAGATGAAGGAGCCAGATTCTTGGAATCTGCCTTATCATCGGGAATAAAAAAATGGTTCCAGGCACACTTAAATAATCTACAAGAAAGGTAAAACAAGGGCTACGGGAAAGAATTGAAGAAATGTGTTTTCAAAACAGAGTACTTTAAAAAATTATGATTAAGGTAAAATGGAATTAAAAGGGGCAAGGATATGTAGTTTGTCGCAAAGTTAATACTTACCACACAGTGTTCTGGAGTTTCTGTGTTAATGGAAACTTTTAAAATAGGAACTCAAGGGTATCAGAGCAGAATAAGAGCTCTGGGGCCACCTAGAGGTGGTTCTTCAAAAGTCATATGTTCCTTCTTTCTTTCTTTTTTCTTTTTTTTGGTGCTTATTTATGTTTTTTTTTTTTTTTTTTTTTT
>PVIW01016100.1:0-17657 GCA_004026585.1 Noctilio leporinus | reverse complement strand
GGCACTATTTACAATAGCCAAGTGCTGGAAACAGCCTAAGTGCCCATCAGTGGATGATTGGATCAAAAAACTTTGGTACATTTACACAATGGAATTCTATGTAGCAGAAAGAAAGAAGGAACTTGTACCCTTTGCAACAACATGGGTGGAACTGGAGAGTATTATGCTTAGTGAAATAAGCCAGTCAGTGAAGGACAAATATCATATGATCTCACCCATTACGGGACAATAATGAGCAAAACTAACAATAAGCAAAACAGAACCAAATATATGAATACAAGGAATAGGCTTCAGTGGTCAGGAGGAAAGGGGTTGGGGGGAGTGGGGAGGCAGAGGCAAGAAAGGGGAGCAGTTTAGACAAGAACCTAGTATAAAGGAACCATGGACATGGACAACAGGTGGGATTGACTTTGGGGGGAATGGGTGGGTGGGGAGGGGTACAGAGGGGAGCCAAAAGGGGATGAATGTAATACAACTACAATAAAATTAAAAAACAAAACAAAACAGAAATCTGAGAAAATACCTGCAGTATATTTAAAATAAAACAATATTCTTAACATATAAGAATTTAAAAACATAAATTTAAAAATTAAAGATACATATTTAGTAGGAAAAATAGTAAGTTCACTGAAGAAATATGAGATATCATGTTGTACTTATCATCTAGAGGAGATTTTTATAGCAATATCCCTTGCTAAATGAGCAATCTCACACTATAGTTAGAACAAAGCTTCTAAAATATAGTTTGTGAATAGGTACCAAAAGCCTTAAAAATAGAATAACACAGCTGCAGGAATTTACTGCCTGCTAGAAACTTATCCTAAAAAATATGTACAGGTTCATATTAAGATATTGTTATAAGAAAGTGTATCATAATAATATACAGAGAACTGTTTAAATATGTAATATTAAGATATTCTAATATAAAGCATGGTATAGGTAGCTAGATATTAATAAAGAAGAAAGCAAAGGGATTTGGACATTAGAAGCACAATAAACTAGGGAGCTGAATCAGGCAATAAGCTTGTTTCACTAAGTAAGAAATTACAGCTTCACGCGCTCCCTGGGGCATCCTCTGCTAGGTACCTAATACCCTAAAGCAACCAGGGAGGAAGACAAGCAGCAGGGAAATAAATGCCTCTGGTTGGTCGCCTCCTCCATAGAAGCCAAGATGGGAAAGGGAAGGTGCTGCAACCTTGAGGTATGCGCAGTAGGAGTTAAGATGGTGACTATAGAGGCCTGTCTGTCTAGCATGCGGAAAGGAGAGGACTGGATAACGGATACAGCACCCCAGAAGATCTAGGAAATGGATTGGTTAGGCAGAGGATGGATGCACACTAGCTAGGAAAAGCTTGGAAAGTTGATAGATTAGTTTAAAAGGGCACCCGGTCCTTCCCAAGCTCGAGATAACATAATCAGCTTAACAAAGGGTATCTCTCTCTCTCTCTCTTTCACACACACATACAGTAACACGTGGTCACCTGTTTGCATGTTCTCTCTCCATAGCAGCCATATGGCCTTAGCAGCTGCCTAGGGCCTGTGGCAGGGTGTGCGGGCCCTTAGTGCCGCCTGGACGCAGCACCAACCACAATGCAACCAGGAGCAGACTAAGCTAGCTGGAGGCAGACAGACAGCTTAAGCTTTGTCATGGCACAGAGCTGGCCTTTGCACTGGGCTTGAAAGCAAGTGGACTTCCTTCATGAAGGGATGAATGGAGATGAGACACTGAAGCTGAACCTGAAGCAGTCTTTTGTGTTAACTCCAGCTTCAATAAAGCTTACCTCTATGCCGCAGAGTCCCATACAGGAGTCCCTGGGATACTTTCCTTGCAACCCAGTGAAAAGATTTAATTTCCACATCAACAGCATGACAATGCATTCTATTATTATTAACATTGTATTTTAGAAAACTATTGAATATCATGAAAAACAACTACATATTGTTGGAGGAAAAATAAAGTATGGTATAATGGTATAATACCAAAAAATACAAATATAATACACATTTGTAATTTTAAAAGTTTAAATTTGAGAAGAGCTACACCAAAATACTGATACCTTTGGGCAGTGGATATCTAAGTGTATTTGAATTTTCTTCTCTTTTTCTATTTATATTTTTAAATATTGCTACAGTGAGCATTAGTGAGTACCTTGAAATATGGTTTAGTTCAGAAAGAAATAGCACAACATGGTACTTCTTTCTGAGTGGCTACCAGCTGGAAAAATCATTATGTAAGTTGTTTCACACAACATGCTTCAGTCTGAGAAGGAAGCAAATCTTGAGAAGGCCCTTATGTGAATGGACAATGATGTTCACTCAGGGATTCTTTTCTTAGTTATTTCTCACCTGAGCCAATATAACTATTTCTCATCCAGGAGCACATAGGTGTATTTAACAGATGAGAATGGTCCTTAGAATGAGACTTGGATGAATTTTCAGAGAATGTGTATTTATTAGTCTATAGCTTGAGGCATTTTAATGGGGTGATAGCTTAAGAAGAAGAAAGACTCTTCAAACTGAAAGTTCTAACTATACAAATAACAGTAACTCCAATGAGAAGGAAAACAGAAGAGTGTCTAAAGAAAAACAAAGGATTGTCCTAGAATCTAGTTTTCAGTTTTATAAGAACAGTAACCAGATTTATCTTGCCTGTCACTATATTTATATGGCTAGCATAGTCCCTGGTGTAGAATTAGTGCTCAATGAATATTTGTTAAATAAATAAGCCTATGCTTTAATGTAACAAACCCATATAATCAAATGGAAAGCAGTCAATATAAATAAGTGAAAGAAGAGGCATTGAAATAGAGGAAGAAAACAACCAAGGAAAAGGTCCAAAAACTATTAAATAAATATATGTTGGATACAGAAGATCACAAAAGAAGTGGTCCTCCCCATGCCCCCAAAACAGAAAGAAAAAAAGAAATGGTTCCATTTTTGCAGTAGATGGTATGATGTTAGCCAAGGACATGCTTTATGTATTCTTGCATTTATTCATTCTTTCCTTTACCTTTCTTTTTCCTCCCTCTTCTCCCTCCCTTCTTTCCTCCCTTCCTTCCTTCCTTCCCTTTCTTTCTCTTCCTCTCTTTCTAAGAATTTGAGGCCCATTCCATGCCAGATACTTTCTCATATAGTATCAATCTCAATGAAAGGTTTTGGGAAAATTATGTCACAATAAGCACCGATATATTTTAGGTTTAATTTTTAAAGGTCATATAAATTATAAAATATACAAATAAAAACATTACTTTTGCATCCAGTGAATCCATCTTCATGTCCAAACTGTAGGAGATTATTTTGGACTCCTCATGATTCCTTGTTAGATAATTCTGAGAATCACTGCTTCATGTGAAAACCTAGAAATCATATTTATCCAATATGTTAAAATACAAAGCATAGAGTGGTGGTTGAATCACTCCAAGTGATTTATGTTGAGTGAAACAATTCAGATTTATAAAGATCTCTATAGCCTGACCTTAAAGAACAGGATTCAGAAAGATTCACAACAAAAGGATTTTGAGTAATGAGTATTTAATATGAGCCAACAATTGAATTGAGGGGTTAAAGAAAAGCTTATATTTCTTAGGTTGAAAATTTAAATAAATGAAGAGAAACTCAATTGTATTCCAAACACATCTGGTGGGTTGTATTTATCTTTGGACACCATATTTTAAGAAAGCCATTGGACAGGTTAGGCTATACTAAGAGAAGAGTTGACAAGACAATGATAAAGACATAAAACTGTGTTATATGGAGAACTGCATAATCTGATTAAGAAACTGTAAATCTCAAACACAGTTGTGGCCACCTTTGTGATATTTTACATATCACCATACTGAGGCCATTAACAATTCCCAAAACTTAATAAATTAATACAAGAAAGGGATTTTCTCTCTCTTATTACATGTTGGTTATGGCTTGGTAGAGGCTTTGCTCCATATATTCACTTAGGGACACTGACTGATGGGGGCTCCATCATCTACACCTGAATCATCTGGAACATGCAGATTCTGAGACAGACTGAGACAGGGTAGGAGACAATTGGAGAGCTGCATGCAGGTCTTGAATGATACTGCTCAGCAATGACACATAACCCCACTGAACTGTAAGGAGCTGGAAAATATGAATGAGCACCACTGCCTAATCAATATTATACTTAATCTTTTTTAAATTGTTGATTTTTATTCTTTATTTTGCTTTATCCTCAACCTAGGGGATAATATCAAGGAGATCATGGGTTTGGTCTACTACCATGTTTTCTCTAATAAATATTAAAATAAATACCTTTTAGAACTATAGAAGTTCATCTCCCTAAAATCATTGCATAATAAAAAACATGTCACTTGTACAGAAAGACTAGCTTGTTGAATGCAATGAATTACAGTAAAGGGCAGAAGGGAATAGAGCCTGTATGCAAGGGACAGCACAGAGAGGCTATGTAACACTAGAGGATTCCCAAGTGGAAATTTGGGATCAAATTGCACAACAATGATAACAATGGTGTTCCCAAACTAGGAAATAATTCTGAGTTGGAAACACTGAGTAAGATGGAAATGCATAAGAAATAAGCCATGGAAGATTAATAGTAATACTTGTAAAGAAATGTAACATAAAAATGAGTTATAAAATTTGAGTTTGACTGTCATTATTTGCAGATGATATGATAATGTACATACAAAACCTGATAGGCTCCACCAAAAACTTACTCAACCTAATAAGTAAATTTAGCAAAATAGCTGGATATAAAGTCAATATCCAGAAATCAAAAGCATTTTTGTACACCAATAATGAAACAACAGAAATAGAAGTGAGAAAACAAATCCCATTTACCATAGCAATGAGAAAAATAAAGTACTTAGGAATCAACTTAATCAAGGAGGTAAAGGATCTGTACTCAGAAAATTACAGAACATTGAAGAAAGAAATCAAGGAAGAAACAAATAAATGGAAGCATATACCATGTTCATGGATGGGAAGAATAACATCATTAAAATGTCCATACTACCCAAAGCAATCTATAGATTCAATGCAATCCCAATTAAAATACCAATGACAGACCTCACAGATATAGAAAAAAATACTTCAAAAATTTATATGGAGCTTAAAACACCCATGAATAGTCATAGCAATCTTGAGAAAGAAGAACAAAGTAGGAGGAATCACAATACCAGACTTCAAACAATACTACAAGGCTACTGTCATCAAAACAGCATGGTACTGGCATAAGAATAGACATATAGACCAATGGAACAGAATAGAGAGCCCAGAAATAAACCCAGGACTCTGTGGTCAATTAATATTCAACAAAGGGGGAAGGAACATAAAATGGTGTGAAAACAGTCTCTTCAACAAGTGGTGTTGGGAGAACTGGACAGCAACATGCAAAAAAATAAAACTAGAACACCAACTTACACCATACACCAAAATAAACTCAAGATGGATAAAGGACTTAAGCATAAGCAGTGCCACCGTAAAGGTCCTGGAGAAAAATAAAGGCAGTAAACTTTTGGATATCCTATGCAGAAATATGTTTACTGATACTTCACCAAGGGCAAAGGAAATCAAAGAACAAATCAACAAATGGGACTATATCAAATGGAAAAGTTTCTGTTCAGCTAAAGAAAACACCAGCAAAATTCAAAGGGAACCAACTGTATGGGAAAACATAATTGCCAATGAAACCTCAGACGAGGGTTTGATCTCCAAAATATATAAAGAACTAATGTGACTCAACACCAGGGAGACAGACAGCCAAATTCAAAAATGGGCAAAAGACCTTAACAGACAACTCACTGAGGAAGACATACAAAGGACCCAGAGGCATATGAAAGAATGCCCAACATCACTAGCCATCAGAGAGATGCAAGTTAAAACCACAATAAGATACCACCTCACACCTGTCAGAATGGCAATCATTAACAAATCAACAAACAACAGGTGTTGAGAGGATGTGGGGCAAAGGGAACCCTGGTGCACTATTGGTGGGAATGTAGGCTGGTGCAGCCACTATGGAAAACAGTATGGAGTTTCCTTAAAAAACTAAAAATATAACTGGCTTTTGATCCAGCAATTCCACTACTAGGACTATACCCAAAGAATCCTGAAACACCAATTCATAAGAACCTATGTACCCCCATGTTCATAGCAGCACTAGTTATAATAGCCAAGTTCTGGAAAAAGCCTAAGTGCCCATCAGTGGATGATTGGATCAAAAAAATTTGGTACATTTACACAATGGATTATTACACAGCAGAAAGAAAGAAGGAACTCCTACCCTTTGCAACACATGGATGGAACTAGAAAGTATTATGCTAAGTGAAATAAGCCAGTCAGTGAAGGACAAATACCATATGATCTCACCCATTACAGGACAATAATGAACAAAACTAACACCAAGCAAAACAGAACCAGATACATGAATACAGTATATAGGTCTTTAGTGGGCAAGGGGGGAGGAAGAGTCAGGGAAGAGGAGCAGTTTAGACAAGAACCTAGTATGGAGGAACCATGGACATGGACAACATATGGGATTGACTTTGTGGGAGAATGGGTGGGTGGGGAAGAGGACAGAGGGGAGCAAAAAGGGGACGGATGTAGTACAACAACAATAAAATTAAATTTAAAAAAAAATTGAGTTTGACTTTCATATTCACTTTTTTACAGTGAGTTGTGTTAGTTGTTTAATGAGACTAAAAAGGTAAAGCTGGTCAACTTTAAAAAATCGCTTTGCTTGATACTAATAATCACTGATATTGTTACCATCTGTTGTGCGAAAATTTTTTCACACATTATCTCATTTAATATTTTTGAGAATTCTATAAATTTATATTCTACTAATATTTTCATTATACAGCTTAAAACTCTGAGGCTATTACTAGAAGATACTTGTCCAGAATAACAGAACTTAAACTGAAACCCTGGTCTTCATCTACAATCCAAACTCTCAGAAGAAACTCTGGCCTCCCAGCTTACTTTAGGGTCTTTCATTTTATTTTTCCATTATTTCTTTGTTTCTTACTATCCTTTGTGGAAGTAGGCAAGGTTTTACAAAACATAGTTTAAAGAGGACTGATTTCTGAATCAGTCTTGTTTCATTGTCTTACTTTTTAATTTTTTTCTACCCCTATTTTTTTCCCAAACTTTTTTTTTTTCCAGTTGAAAGGCCAGAATCAACAGGATCAAAAATTGGACAAAAATCTTAAGCTTCCCAAAGGACACAAACAGGGGATTTGAGAATGTCAGCTGTACAAATATGACACCATCATTAGACAAACTGTCGGGAAGGATGAGGAGACCAGCCCTGTGTGCTGCAGGCAGATGTCATGCAGTCCCCCTTCTAGCCAGCTTTATTATCTGACAGATACAGAGCACAAATATTGACTTTTGCTATTTTTACTGTAACTGCAGCTATAAACATTCATTATTGCTGGAGAGAGCTGACTAGGAAGAAAACAGCAGTGTCTTCACAGCCCAAGAGAGCTTTTGCCTTTGCCTCAGGACAGACAGGAGTGTGCTATGAATGAGGTCCTCATGGAACGATTCAAACAGAAATAATAAAATGGTGATGATGTGAAAGAGCCTGCAGGTTTGACAGACTGGAAAAAAATTCCCTATTGATTCTGTCTTGTCATCTGGGTTCATTTAGCCCAAGCAAATTCCAAATATAGAAAGAGCAGAGACTTAAGAGACCTTAACCTCCTCCCATGATGTACACTCTTAACTAGTTAGGCTTTTTTTTTTGTATTCCAATGTCAATGCACAAAATCTGATAACTGTATTTTCCACTTTTCCCCATCCATATCTCAGTGTGGCATGACAAGGAAAATAGTAACACAGCACTTTGTATATCTTTTATAAGAAATGAGGAAACTCATTTTTTGGTGTCAACCACTTCATTAAGAAAATGTGGGCCCTGGCTGGTGGCACAGTGGATAAGGCACTGGCCTGCAAACCCAAAGGTTGCTGGTTCTATTCCCAGTCAGGGCACATAACTAGGTTGCAAGCCAAGTCTCCAGCCAGGTCTGTAGCTAGAGGCAGGTGCAAGGCAACCATACATTGATGTCTCCCTCCCTCTCTTCTTCTCTCCCTCTTCCCCTCTCTCTAAGAAATAATAAATAAAATCTTTTTAAAAATGTGAAAAATGGAGATTTTTCCATTTAGTGTTTTATGATGGTGTGTGTGTGTGTGCACACGTGTGTGTGTGTGTGTTTCAAACGATCCATGGCATAGAATTTATGTCATCAGTATAGAGTAACTTAGATTTCCTGTTTGATCAGATCTAATGTGTTCTGCATGAGCTTTGGGAACCAGCAATATCATTGTGCACATTAAGAACATTGAAAGTACAGTGGAGGGACAGGCAGCCCTAGACCTGAGAATGGATCTACAGAATAACTGGTTCCTAAATGCAAGAAAATAGAACTTGGCAGCTCAGCCAGATCTTCAAACTATGGCTTGGCATAGTTCAAGGCTTCAGTGTCTTTATCTCAATGTGCACTTCATGCTAGCATCTAACTGTAGGTCCACATCAGCCCAGAGTGAATGAATCTGCATCTTCTTCAGAGATTCAGGAAGTAAGGATAGAAATCAACTCAGTCACCACCAGAGGCCAAAAATCATTTAAGCAGATGCAGAGGAACACCACAATAAATAGAGTCTGGAGGTAAAAGAGTGCCTGCTTCTGTGTCAAAGGTGGGAGTATATGCGGTTTGTACTTTAAGGAGAGATTGAATCCCATTTTCTTTAAGTCTCACTGCCAGGAGACTTAAGATAGTACATTTGCAGCAGTGGCTTCATTGTCAAGTGATACTGGTATTTGCCTTTAAAGGAGTCATTCATAAATTGATTAACCGAACATGGTTAAGAGGTTTCTGCAAGCATGAGTAGTTGGGTGGAACATATTAATGTGTCACATAGAGAAAAAAGCTAGATTCAGACAAACAGATTTGTGTAATTTCAAACAGTCTCTTGAGTTTTTCTGACCCTTGTTTTCATCTTCTATAAAATCAAAAATGACATGGTTATTACTCAGCTGAAAATAAATAATAAATAATAGTATATATATATATGTTTACTCTTTCTCTTCATTACCATTCTTCATCCCTATAAGATATATCAATAAAATGCAGAATAATATCTATTAACCAGTTTAGAGTATCATGTAGAAGGACTCTTGAGTTCACGAAAGTTCAGTGGGACTGATATCTTAGAAAACTGGCTGATATGTTCTGTTTGCTGAGAAGGCTGCAGAAATACCACATTTCTTTAAGCCACATAAAATGTTCATCTCTTATTTACCTTGGCATGTGAGTTACAAAGCACATTTTCTTTTAAGCTTTTACAAAAAGAGTAGAAAGGTGCCATTGATTGAGAATTATTCGCCCCCACTGGTTGTAAAATTCACCATAATGGGAAGATCTTTTCAAATCCCTAGCCTTTAGAGGTCTTCTCTAATTCTCCATTTGGTGAAATGAGCTTGTTGTCTGAATCATCAATGAAAAATAGTTTTTTAAATTAACTACAATCTCTAGGATTTTCAGTTGAGATTCCATAATACTGCTAATCATCCTACATATACACCTCAGATATTCAGTTAGAATCATCAAGTTTTTTAAACCAAAACACTGAAATCCCCATTCACTGATATAAATACAAAGCAAGTTTCCAATCTTCCTTTACCAGCATCCATTTTACTCTCTCATTTTGGATAATTATTATTAGATAACAATAAAACTACTTTATGTTCAAAATAGGTTTCATTTCCCTATTCATTTTGTTATCAAACATAATAAAGTTATGGCTGTTTTAAATAAGTTTGTGAAGTGATATTGACATCATTCATTAGGTCAATTGCTAGTAGTAAGGATATAGCTTTTCCAATACTCAGTCCTACCCTTTGCTGAAACTATTGTCAAATAAACTCTGGTTCTTCTTGTCAATACGGTAAAGAATTACAGATAAGTGAGTCTATTAGTGTGCATGCAAAGTTTATTAGTGAACAGGAGAGCAAAAGCAAGGGTGGTAAAAGGCCAGGATAGCAAGTTCATCCTAGTGTGGCCAGAGCACCTATAGCCAGAAGGCCAAGAATGCCAGGAAAGTGGCCAGAGGCCCCATGGCCAGATGCTGAGAGGCCAGGACCCCTCTGCCCATCCCCCAATGTGGCAAAAGGGCCAATAGAGGGAATCCTTTGGTTTAAGGACTTATATAGTTGGTGGGATAGAAGGTGAAGAAGTTACATATTGATTGATAGATAAAGGTGGAGCCAGTTTTCCTCAGGGGGATGTGACTACCCAAACATAGGTGTGTGTGGGGGGGGTCTGTTAGACCTAACCCTTATCTTGTTCCAGACTTCATTTGTTCATTTTGCATGTGTGATGGGAAGCAGGCAGTAAATCAAGATTGTTTTATGGGCTTTTTCTTTGGGCACTGTAGACTCTCTCCTGCCTTTCTGGCCTTGGGATGAAAGCACAATTTCAAAAACTTTCATTCACAGATCATGAGAAGGATACACAGAATTTCAAGGTTTGCCCTCCTTCCTTGTTAGTGTGTTGTTCTCTTGTCATGTTGTAACACCTGGAAATATTATCAGACCAGGCCCAGGACTGTTGAGTTAGCAGGTGAGGCATGCCTCACTCTGCTTCTAGCCTCCTCTATCGAGTTCTTTGTTAGATTGCAATGGTGAGGGTCTTGCCTTTGTTTCTCCTCTGCTACTCATTCTACTGTGACAAAACTAGTAACATAATATGGATGCTTTAATAAGATGAGCAGATAGAGTGGTTCAGGCCAGTGTCAGGATATGCAGTAAACTTATGTGAGCTCAACGATTAGGACCCAGGAAAAGGGCCAACTCATGCAGAGAAGCAACCTTGGCCAAGTCACAGCTCGTTCATTGTTTGTTTTCTCATTCAAAATGTTGGCATGACCATGTCTGCTTCACAGTGCCAATAGGATTAGATGAAATTATGTATGAGAAAAGACTCCTAAATTAAAAGTGATACATATACAACATTGGTGTCTCTGTTCTCAATCTTTTTATCTTCTCTCCACCTTGATGAAGCATTCAAAAACCTTTGATGACTTTCTGTTATTTTTAAGACTATTAAAGCCAAATATATTAGCCTATTATTCAGGGTTTTAATTTGCCCAATATTATTCCCCACTGTTTCCTTCTACAAAGTTTTATCTTCTAATAACAGATCTATTTTTCCCTAAATGGGTCCAATGTAGTCTCAATGTCTTGCTAGGACATCCAGTTGTTCAACTAAGTGGGACATTATATCTTCTAGCTTTACTATAATGAAAGAGAAGATTTTGGGCTCTTAGGCAGGAAGTTTTATGGTCAAAACTGTGTAGTCTAATTTCTGGTCTTGAATTATACCGAAATGTTCATGGGAGCTGGAATATCAACTTGTTAATTACCAAGTATTAATTGCCAACTATTATATTATGCTATATCAAGGGCTTCATGGAAATTCACAATATAACCATAGGGTTGCTGGATGACTGAAATCAGAGCAGGAGGAACCCATTAGATGGTATTAATAATGAGTGTGTTGTTAATGCAAAGAGTTCCAGATTCTAGTGGGTAATAGATTCGTGGGTGCCCCTCCTGGCAGAGCTCACAGGGGTATGTTGTTGAAGCTGTGTGCTGGGACATGAATGGGTGGGCTCTGGAGCTGCTGTTAGATAGTCAGAGCCTGGTGGGCAGAGGAAGCACCCAAAATTTAGTCTCCCAGATGACTTGTCCTGGAAAGACAGAATAGTGTCATATTTAGTGAGTAATTATAGAGATGGAGACTAGGAGAAATCCTTGAACATCTTTCTTTGGCCAGCTTATAAGTCATTTTTTTCCCAATAAACTAAAGTCCCACCTAAAAATTAGGTCATGTTTCTTTTCTTAGTAGCAAGTCATACAATTTCTTCCCCCCTTGCTTATGTTCAGTCAAAAATAAGAAATGATTTTGCAGAGCTCTTAATAAAGTTGCAATCACAATAGAGCTACCTGATCCTGTCAGATGAGCTGGAAATCTCATGGAAGAGTCTTCTGAAACATCTTATCCTCGTTTTGGGGTCTCTGAAGTTAATCTTTCAGGCAATAATCCCAGCTCCTTTTATAGCTTGTCCATCATCTCATCTGTAGTGATTGCCATTCTTATCTTGCAACAAACTCTTCAGTGTTGGGGGGAAAAATGAGGTGGGCACAGATAGTTCAAGAAAAATAAAAATTGATTGGTGACTTGGTTCATCAACTCCCACACTACACACCAGAGAACTACACTCTAAAGAGTACTATACACAGAAAGAAAATCACACCATGCCAAGTGTTTTGCCAGGAGAAGTATTGTAAAATATTTTTGTTAATTCAGGAAGGCTCACTTCTAACCTTCCTGAATGAATTTATTAATCTGTATCTCATTATAAATTCTGTGTTCTCCAGTATTCTAAAATGCAGCTGTGTTATTATCTCTGTACCTGGAATGTAAATGTTCAGTCACCTCGGAGCTATCAACTAGACTGTTCCTCAGAGATGTCTCACTGCTAGGTGAAAGCATGTCACTAAGGGGAGAGGCAGCCATCTGGTTATGTTGAACAGATAGGGATTGTGGAGGAGCAACATGTGAGGGAGAGAGTGTGGTTTGAAAAGGTGTATTTACTGCTATCAGTGCTTATTTGTTTTAATTTGTAGTAATTATTTTGAATTTCAAACAACGCTAAAGAAGAAATCAATATATTTTATTGTTGAAAGAAGGTTTAGATTAAAAAGGCTGGAAAGTATCAATACCTGAGCTAGTCTCAGAGAAAATACAGAGATAATTCTTTAGAATGTGCTTTACCAATAAATAGCCATATAACTGAAAGTGTATTAAGATAATAAAATAAAGAGCATGGAGTTTTAAACAGGTAAAGCTCACTGAAATGTCAAAAGTCCTTTTATTTAAAAAAATATTTTTTAGGAATAATTGACAAATATAATTGTATATATTTAAAGTGTGTAATATGATGATTTGATACACATACATATTATGGAATGACTAATGAGACCAGGGTATTAACACATTAAAGGTCCTTTTAAGTTTGACTTTTTTTTTTTTTTTTTTTTGTATAAATGCCCCATGATATAATACTCTGTATTTCTACGGATACACATACAAAAGAGCCTGAAAATGAACCCTCCACACCCTTAACAGTAGTTATCTATCCGGATGCAGATGGCTCAAGTGGAACTTTATTTTGAGACTACTAGACTCTTTGGTAAATATTATACTGTTAGAATGTATTCATGTATTACTTGTGAAATTTGAACATTAATAATAATTTTTAAAGCTTATAGTAATAAAATCCAAATAACCTCACAGCAGTGCTAAGCCTGATTAGTTGAGCAATTTAGGGAATTTTCTCAAGGTTTCTGGACCTCAGTTTCCCCACCTGAAGCAGGTGGTGTTTGGTCAAGCAAGATTAGAGAATTTCCCAAGAGCTCTGTGTTTCCCTCCAGCTCTCAGCAAAGCCTCAGCCTCTGGGAATGGAGGGACAAGGAGGCACAGGAGGACTAGTGAGAAAACTGACTGGGTATGTGTGGGGTAGAGGTGGGGGTGCTCAAAGACCTCACACCAATTCAAATTCAAGCAACTCTGCTCTCACTTAGTTTTTTCAAAGTACTCTTCTACATGAAACCAAGTTTGAAAAAAATGCTAAACTAACTAATCATCTATTGATAATTTTAGTTCTAAAAAGAAACACACGGAGGAAGATGGCGACAGAGAGCAGTGCTGACGGTATTCTTGAGTACCAAAGCAGCTAGAGGACAAGATAGGGAGCATGAGACATCTTCAGGACCCTAGGAATTGGAACAGGCAGCATCTGGACACAGGGGAGCACAGCCCAGAGGCAGAGGAGGCCAGCAGGACAGTAGGTGAGGTGTTCCCGACCGACCAGCCGGCGGGCCGAGGTCGGCTCTGGACAGTGGCGGCTCTGCCCAGAGGGGTGTGTTTGACTAAGGACAGCTCCAGGCTCCCTGGCAACTGGAAGTCTCAACAGTGAAGTGCGGGCTGTGAGGGCAAACACTGTAGGGAAAGCGGAATTGAACTCTTGCAGGGGAGGGACTGTGTGAGAGACTCACTCCAGCAACAGGGAGAGGAGGCTCCTGGGCTGGAGGAGGAGGAGGAGAAGAGTCCTGCGGGAAGCCTGAGCGGGGAAGCGGGAAGTGCATCTGCCGGGCCGGTGAGAGGGCCGAAAATGGTTCTGCTGGGCCACTGAGGAAACAGCAGGTAGAAGCCCCTGCGAGGGGGGAGGCCCAGCCCTGCGCAATCACACAGGCCCCCAGGCTCCGTGGGAAACTCCAAATGGTGAGCCAGAGAACCGGGAAGCCGGGAAATAATAGCGGGGACAACTGACCCCCCACTGCCAGAGACAAAGGCCGCACCACCCATGCCTGGGAGGGGCTCATCACAGAGGCCAAGTTAAGGACTCCATGGAGAGCTGGTTGGCTAGGAGGAGTGGTGCCCGCCCCGGAAGGGCGGGACAGTGTAGGCGGACCCCAGACAGTGTTGACTGACAGGGGCGGCCTCCTCCCGGAACTGCGGGGGGGGGGGCCAGTTGTCACAGGAACCAGCAAAGTTGAGGGCTGCCCTGCAGAACTGCTGGGTGCTCGTCACAGGCAGGAACCTCCGCCAGGAGTGGGAGGGGGCACCCTGCGGGCTCCAGAACACCTGCAGCCCTAAAAACCAGCCAGGCTGCAGAAGGACCAGCCTACCTGGGGGCGGACACTCAGAATCAGCCCTACTGTGACAATCAGAGGCCCTGCCATGCGCCAAGACTGGCTAGAATATAGACTATAGACTGTAAAGTCCTGACCAAGAAAAAGAGGCAGCCTCAAGAAAGGGATTGCTGCCAATCTCAAGCACCTGAGTTATACTGAGAACAATATGAACTATTAATCCCCAACATATCCTTTGCAAAAGATACTTCTCACATATTCTTAATCCCCCCATACCTTAATCCACCTAAATACCCAAGAACCTCCCCCTACTCTTGAATTAAAGTCTACTCACTTTGTGGCTAGAACGCATTCCCAGACCTCAATCTAAGTATTCCTCCCTTCCCCAGCCTTTCTAAACCCTTTCTTTATTCTTTTCTTCCTTCCTCTTTTTTTTTTTTTTTTTTTTTTAATTTTTCTTTTCCTTTTCTTCCTGGTAAAGCCCACAGGTTCTGGCTCCACCGGGACCAATCAGAAATCATAAAAGGGAACACACATCTAAAACCTTTCTTTATTAATATTGATTTCTCTTTGTCTTGTGACTTTCTCCCCACCTCCTTTTTTTTCCCTTTCTTTCTTTCTTTCTCCTTTCTTTTCTCCCTGATAAAACCCACTGGTCCTGGCTCCACCTGGACCAAACAGAGACCATAAAGGGTGTACAGACACCTAAACCTTTTCTTTATTAATATTGATTTCTCTTTCTCTTGTGACTTTCTCCCTTTTTTTCTCTCTCTCTCTTTTTTTTTTTTTCCTCTGCTAAAATCCCTCAGGTCCAAGCTCCATCTGGACCAGTCAGGGATTATTAAGGGTGAACAGCCATCTAAACCCTTTCTTATTATTATTATTTCTTTTTTCCTTTTGCCTTTTGCATTTTTTGTGTGTGTGTGGTTTGGTTTGTTTTTTTTTTTTTCTTATTTGTTTTTGTTTTTGTTTTTGTTTCTGCTAAAAGCCCTCAGGACCAGAATACAACCAGACAGCTCAAATAAAGGACACACCAAGAACAACAAGTGGAGAAAATCTGGGAGACAGCAACACTGAACTCCACAAATCTCCTATCACAGAAGGGGGCTCAACTAAGGCAAGGAAAAAGCAGGTTAACCCAAAGAAAGAACAAAAATAAATAAATAAATAAATAAATAAATAAATAAAGAGCAAGGAAGAACAGACACCCAAAATGGGGAAAAAAAGAATCAGTCCATTACCAAAAGGAAAGGAAGAATCCCCAGAAAGAACACAAAATGAAACAGAGGCACCCGGAATATCAGATAAGGAATTCAAAAGAATGATGATAGAGAATCTAAGTGAGCTCAGACACATCAAAGAAAACTGTAAGCAACTCCAGGAGAACTACAAAGAATTTCAGGGAAATTACAAAGAACTCCAGGGAAATTACAAAGAACTCCAGGGAAGTTACGAGGAACTTACTGAGAACTACAACAGCATGAAAAAAGGACATGGAAACTATCAATAAGTGCCAGGAAGAAATGAAGAATACAATTTCTGAATTAAAGAATACAGTAGAAGGAATCAACAGTAGGCTAGAGTTGGAGGATAATGTAGACAAATACTCCAAGACAGTACAAGAGAATCAAAAAAGGCTGAACAAGACTGAAGAGGGGTTAAGAGAGCTGCAGGACAACATGAAACATAACAACATCCGTATCATAGGGATACCAGAAGGAGAAGAGAACCAAGAAATGGAAAACCTGTTCAAAAAAGTCATGATGAAAAATTTCCCTAACATGATGAGTGAAAACATGAATCCAGTTCAGGAAGCACAGAGGGTCCCAATGAGGATGAACCCAAACAGACCAACACCAAGGCACATTATTATTAAAATGGCGAATTTCAAAGACAAAGAGAGAATCCTAAAAGCATCAAGAGAGAAAAGACAAATAACAAACAAAGGGGCTCCAATACGGCTATCAAATGATTATTCCACAGAAACAATTCAAGCCAGAAGGGAATGGCAAAAAGTATTTCAAGTCATGGTAAACAAAAGCATGCAACCAAGAATACTCTACCCAGCAAGGCTCTCATTCAAGATAGAAGGAGAAATAAGGAGCTTCCCAGACAAAAAATGACTGAAAGAATACATCTCTACCAAACCAGCATTGCAAGAAATGCTAAAGGGTCTGCTCTAAAAATAAGTAAACAATAAAATGAAGAAACAGAGAAAGCCAAAGAGGAATACAGACACAAAGGGAGAAAATGGCAATGAATAAGTATCAATCAATAATCACCTTAAATGTAAATGGATTCAATGCACCAATCAAAAGACATAGAGTAGCCGAATGGATAAGACAACATGACCCACATATATGCTGTCTTCAAGAGACCCACCTCAGAACAAAAGATCAACACAGATTGAGAGTCAAGGGATGGAAAACTATACATCAAGCAAATGGACATGAAAAGAAAGCTGGAGTAGCAACACTGATTTCAGATAAAATACATTTTACAATGAAGGCCATAAAAAGGGACAAAGATGGACATTTCATAATACTTAAGGGAACAATCCATCAAGAAGAAATAACTCTGATAAACATAGACACACCCAACATAGGAGCTCCAAAATATATAAGCAAAATCTTGGAAGACTTTAAGAAAGACATAGACAGCAACACACTATATAGTAGGGGATTTTAATACCCCACTATCAACAATGAACAGATCTTCCAAACGAAAAATCCCCAGAGATGTTGCGGCATTGAGCAACACTCTAGAGGAAATGGACCTAACTGATGTATACAGAGTCTTTTACCCCAAAGAAGCAAAATACACATTCTTTTCAAATGCACATGGATCATTCTCCAAGATAGACCACATGGTATGTCACAAGACAAGCCTCCACAAATACAGGAAAATTGAAATCATACAAAGTATCTTCTCAGATCACAATGGC
>PVIW01016099.1:0-17625 GCA_004026585.1 Noctilio leporinus | reverse complement strand
CTCTCAATCTGTGTCGATCTTTTGTTCTGAGGTGGGTCTCTTGAAGACAGCATATATGTGGGTCATGTTGTCTTATCCATTCGGCTACCCTATGTCTTTTGATTGGTGCATTTAATCCATTTACATTTAAGGTTATTATTGATTGATACTTATTCATTGCCATTTTCTCCATTTGTGTCTGTATTCCTCTTTGGCTTTCCCTGTTTCTTCATTTCATTTGTTTACTTATTTTTAGAGCAGACCCTTTAGCATTTCTTGCAATGCTGGTTGGGGGGAGATGTATTCTTTTAGTCTTTTTTTGTCTGGGAAGCTCCTTATTTCTCCTTCCATTTTGAATGAGAGTCTTTCTAAATAAAGTGTTCTTGTTTGCAGGCTGTTGTTTTCCAATACTTGGAATATCTTTTGCCATTCCCTTCTGGCTTGAATTGTTTCTGTTGAATAATCATTTGATAGCCTTCTTGGAGCCCCCTTGTATGTTATTTGTCTTTTCTCTCCTGCTGCTTTTAGGATTCTCTCTTTGTCTTTGAAATTAGCCATTTTAATAATAATGTGCCTTGGTGTTGGTCTGTTTGGATTAGTCCTCTGTGGAACCATCTGTGCTTCTGGATCTTGAGTAATGTTTTCACTCATCATGTAAGGGAAGTTTTCTATCTTACTTTTTTGAATAGGTTTTCCATTTCTTGTTTCTCTTCTCCTTCTGGTATCCCTATGATACGGATGTTGTTACGTTTCATGTTGTCCTGCAGCTCTCTTAACCCCTCTTCATTCTTGTTCAGCCTTTTTTGATTCTCTTGTATTGTCTTGGGGTATTTGTCTACATTATCCTCCAACTCGCTGATCCGGTCCTCTGATTCCTCTAGTCTACTGTTGATTCCTTCTACTGTATTCTTCAATTCAGAAATTGTATTCTTCATTTCCTGCTGGCACTTATTGATAGTATCCATGTCCTTTTTCATGCTGTTGTAGTTCTCAGTAAGTTCCTTGTAACTTCCCTGGAGTTCTTTGTAATTTCCCTGGAGTTCTTTGTAATTTCCCTGTAGTTCTTTGTAGTTCACCTGTTTCCAGAAACTTTTTTATTTCATCTTTGATCTTATTGTTTACCCATTCCTTACTTCAAAGCATGTTATTCTGTCTCCATGAGTTGGAGAGTTTTTTGTTTTTGTTGTTGTTGTCATTGTTGTTTTGTTTTGTTTTTTACCTTGAGGTTGGTTTCTAGTTTCAAGCCATTGTGATCTGAGAAGATGTTAGATTTTAATTTTCCTGTATTTGTGGAGGCTTGTCTTGTGACCCACCATGTGGTGTGTCTTAGAGAATGTTCCATTCGCATTTGAGAAGAACGTGTATTTTTTTTCTTTGGAGTGAAAGGTTCTGTGTATATCAGTTTAGTCCATTTCTTCTAAAGTGTTGCTTAATGTCACAATATCCCTGGTGTTATTTTTTTTTTTTTTAAAGATCTGTCCATTGTTGATACTGGACCCATTATATGGATATTATTGTATTTCATCTTGTCCTGCAGCTTTCTTACACTTCTTCATTCTTTTTCAGTCTTTTATCATTCTGTTGTGCTTTCTTGAACTCTTTCTACAGTTCCCTCTAGCTGGCTGATCTGATCCTTTGCTTCCTCTGGCCTGCTGTTGATTTCTTCTACTGTATATTTTCAATTCAAAAGTTTTATTCTTCATTTTCTCCTGGCTCCTACTGATAGGTTTTATGCCCTTTTTAACTCTGGTGTAGTTCTAAGTAAGTTCCTTGTACTTCTCTGTAGTTCTTTGCAGTTCCCCTGGAGTTCTTTGCAGTTCCCCTAGAGTTGTTTGTAGTTTTCTTTGAGATGGCTGAGCTCATTGAGCTTTTCTAGCATTATTATTTTGAATTCCATATCTGATAGTTTGTCTCTGTTTCATTTAATGATCTTTATGGGGATTCCTCCTTTCCTTTTGGTGATGGACTGTTTATTTCTCTCCCCATTTTTAAGTTTAGTTATAATTCAATCAGACTGTAACCAGCTGCCAGGCTAAGGAACTGCTAGGCTGTAAGGATTGATGCAGTTGTAATCCTATCAATCTGTGATCCACCATCAAGATCAGATGTTGCTTGGGGTGACAGACTAATTCAATTGTAAATCAATAAATCAGCTACCAAACTCAGGCCCTCCTGGGCTAGACAGAGAGGTTCAGTTGTAATCCAATGGATCAGCTGCCAGCTCAGGTGAAGCTTGGTGGGACAGATTCAGATGTAAATCAATGAATCTGTGATGAGCCACCAGATTCAGGAGCCTCTGGGCTAGAGAGCAAGGTTCGATTGTAATCCATTGAATCTGTGATTAGCTTCCAGGATCAGGTGGCAGTGATCTAGACTGAAAGATTCTATTGTAATCCAAACAATCTATGATCAGTTTCCAGGCTTAAGGGCCACTGGGCTATACTGAAAGATTCAGTTGTCACCCAGTAAGTTTGTGATCAGCCGCCAGGCTCAGGCACTGCTGGGTGAGAAATACCTCTTCAGGTGACAACTATTATATCTATGCTCAGACAAAGCAGGGCAGGAGAGGTTTATACACATGTAAATCAAAGAATTGTGATCAGGCACTGGGCTCAGGCACTGCTGGGCAAGACAGATTGCTTCCAGAAAAAGGGCTACATGGATCCTTCATAGGGAAGCCACTTAGTGCAGTGTAGTCTGCCTGAGGTGTGGGCAATGCATCAACATTGGGATCCCCACAGCTACTTCCCTATTTCTCTCCTCCAAGCAACCACCACAAACTCTCTGCACATGTCTCCAGTCCACTCTGCCCTCCCTCTGCTGGACCCTAGGGTAGGTGGGTGCTAGTGTATTTTCATTGTGTTTATCTTAGAAGTTCTCTGTCTCCTGCACTATCTTAGATTAATAAACTCCATGGCTTTCTGCCCTACTCAACTGTATGCTGCTCTACTATCCTCCATGTTGCTGTAGGCTGGGCCATCCAGTTGGGGATCAGAACTCACACTTCTTGGGTGGAGCCCCTGAGTCTGTTCCTTTGGCTGCTGCCTCCAGTAGGGGCCCAGCCAGCACTCTCTTGTTTCAGTAATTTCTATCAGTCACTTTGTGATGAAGCATCTTCTTACATTGGGCCTGTGGTTATAAGACTTCTTTCCAGCTGGTGTTCTGTTGGTAATTCCAGATGATATGTTTCTCCAAAAAAAGTAATTTTGTAACTTCTGATTAGGCTTAATACTGTTCACTCACCCTTGAGGCATTCTGATTCCCCTCCTTTTATACAAGGGGTAAAGTTGGCTTTCTCTCTCACATCTCCACTATCTTTGCTACCTCTTTACACTCTTCAAAATGATTTATGCTTTAGTCAACTTAATCATTTCCCCCTCTTAAAAAGTATTATCATATCTGCATTCTTATTAAAACTGGCTCATTTGCAGCTAAGAGTGTGATTAAGGATGGAGGTTACTTTGGAGGTTATGAGTATTTAGCTAGGTTCATATGCAATTGAAAGTAGAATGAAAGGTATAAGGTATCTTTGAAGGTGTGGTTATTTTGCCTGGACTAGTGGTTCTGTTTTAGAAGGAGCTTAATAACAGTATATGAGACGTGATAGAAAGAGTATCTCTCAATCAGCCAACTGGAGTGAAAGGAGAAACACATAAAATAAATCCAAAATACAACCAGACAGCCTGAGTTAATGACATAAAGGGCACCACAAGGGCAAGAAGTTGAGGAAACCTAGGAGACTGCACTACTGAACCTCACAAATCTACTAACACAGAAAAGCACTCCACAAAGGCAGGGAGTCAAAGTAGATTAAACCAAGAAACAAAAACAAGCAACAACAAACACGAAAAATGGGTAGGAAAAGTAACTGTTCATCACGAAAAACAAAAGAGGAAATACTAGGCAGACTGAGAAATGAAATAGAAACAAGCAGGGTATCAGACAAGCAATTCAAACAAATCATTATAAGGGAACTCAATAAGCTTACCAAGCTCAATGATAACTACAAAGAACTCCAGGGCAAATACAAGGAACTTACTAAAAATTACACCAGCAATAAACATTACATAGAAACCATCAGTAAGAACCAGGAGGAAATGGATAACACGATCTCAGAAATGAAGAACACAATAGAAGGAATTCAAACCGGGTTAGATGAAGCAGAGGACTACATCAGTGAGCTGGAGAACAACTGGGAAAAAAATAACTGGACATTGCAACAAAATGAAAGAAGACTGAAATAGAATAAAGAGGTTTTAAGAGAGATACAGGACAACATGAAATGCAACAATATCCATATCACAGGGATACCAGAAAAAGAAGAGAAGCAAGGGATAGAAAACCTGTTTGATAAAGTAATGACATAAAACTTCCCTAAAATGATGAACAAAAAGGTCACTCAAGTTCAGGAAGGACAGAGGGTCTCAATGAAGATGAACCCAAACAGGTCTACTCCAAGACACATTATAATTAAAATGGCAAACTTCAAAGACAAAGAGAGAATCCTAAAAGCATCAAGAGAGAAACAGCTAATAAAATATAAGGGAGCTCTGATAAGGTTATCGAATGATTTCTCCACAGAAACAATACAAGCCAGAAGGGAATGGCAAAAAAATAATCCAAGTAATGAAAAACAAAGGCCTGCAACCAAGAATTCTCTACCCAGCAAGGCTCTCATTCAAAATGGGAGGTGAAATCAGAAGTTTCCCAGACAAAAAAAAAAAAAGGCTAAAAGAATACACCTCCACTAAACCAGCACTTCATGTCCTGCTTTAAAAAGATGAAGGAAAAGAGAAAGACAGAGAACAATATAGAAACAACACGGAAAAATGTCAATGAAGAAGTATCTCTCAATAATAACCTTAAGTGTAAATGGTTTAAATGAACCAATAAAATGACTTAGGGTATGACCCTGACTGGTGGATAAGGTGCAGGCCTGCAAACCTAAAGGTCACTGGTTCGATTCCCAGCCAGGGCATACATAACCAGGTTGCAAGCCAGGTTACCAGCTAGGTTTGTAGCTGGAGGGAGGTGAAAGGCAATCATACATTGATGCCTCTTTTTCCCTCTCTGCCTCTCTCCCTTCCCCCATTTCTGAAAATAATAAATAAAACTTTAAAATAAATAAAAATGCCCTCCCCCCCAAAATACATAGTATAGTTGAATGGATAAGAAAACATGACCCACATATATGCTGTCTTCAAGAGACCAACCTCAAAACAAAAGCTAGACACAGATTGAAAGTGAAGGGATGGAAAAATGTATATCAAGCAAATGGACATGAAAAAAGGCTTGGGTATCAATATTATATCAGACAAAACAGATTTCGCAATGAAGAACAAAGAGACAAAGAAGGGCATTTCATAATATGTAAGGGAACAATCCATCAAGAAAACATAACCCTTATAAGTATATATGCACACAATGTAGGAGCACCCAAATATATTTTTTTAAATCTTGGAGGACTTCAAGAAGGATGTAGACAGCACATACATATACTAGGGGATTGTAATAGCCCATTGTCAACAATAGACAGATCTTCCAAGCAAAATAACAGCAAAGATATTGTAGCATTGAATAACACTCTAGAGGAAATGGACCTAACTGATATATACAGAATGTTTTACCCCAAAGAAGCCAAATACACATTCTTTTCAAGTGCACAAGGAACATTCTGAAAGACAGGCCACATGGTAGGACACAAGACAAGCCTCCACAAATTCAAGAAAATGGAAATCATACCAAACATCTACTCAGATCACAATGTCTTGAAATTAGAAACCAATCTCAAGGAAAAAATTTAAAAAGCAATACAACCCATGGAGGCTGAATAACATGCTATTAAGTAATGAATTGGTTAACAATAAAACCAAGGAAGAAATAAAAAAGTATCTGGAATCAAGAAAATGAATTCATAAATCCCAAAACCTCTGGGACACAGTGAAGGCAGTCCCTCAGGGAGAAAATCATAGTAATACAAATCTACCTGAAAGTCTAGAAAAAACTCATACAAACAACCTAACCATAAGCTACAAGAACTGGAAGAGCAACAACAAACAAAGCCCAGAACAAGCATAAATAAGGAAATTATCAAGATCAGAGAAAAATTAAACAACATAGAGAATAAAAGCACAATTCAAAGGATCAACAAATCCAGGAACTGGTTCTTTAAAAACATAAACAAAATTGATAAACCATTAAATAGACTCATCAAGAAAAAAGAGAGATAACCCAAATAAACAAAATCAACAACAATATAGAAGTCACAACCAGAAATACAAAGGATTGTGACATATTACTACATACAACAATATGACAAGAAATTTGACAACCTGGATGAAATGGACAAATTTCTGGAAATGTATAACCTACCAAAACTCAATCAAGAAGAAGTAGAAAGCCTGAATAGACCTATAATAACCAGTGAAATTAAAGAAGTAATCAAAAAGCTCCCAGCTCACAAAAGCTCTGGTCCAGATGGCTACACAGGTGAATTTTACCAAACATTTAGGGAAGAACTAACTCCTATCCTCCTCAAACTATTCCAAAAAATCCAATAGGACGAAAGACACCCAAACTCCTTTTATGAGGCCAGTATTATTCTAATCCCAAAACCAGGTCAAGACACAATAAAAATAAAACTACAAGCCAATATCTCTGATGAACTTAGATGTGAAAATTCTCAACAAAATATTGACCAACCAGATCTAGCAATATATTTTAAAAATCACACACATTTCATCCCAGGGATGAAAGGATGGTTCAATATTTGCAAATCAATAAATGTAATAAACCACATAAACAATTGAAAGATAAAACATATATAATCACATCAATAGATGCCAAAAAAGCATTTGATAAAGTATAGCACCTTTTTATGATACAATTCCTCAGCAAGATGGAAATAGAGGGAACATACCTCCACATAATGAAGGCCATTTTTGAGAAACCTGAAGCTATCATCATACTCAATAGGCAAAAACTAAAAGTTTTCCTTTAAGATTAGGGACAAGGCAAGGGTGTGCACTCTCTACACTTCTATTTAACTTAGTCTTGGAAGTTCTAGCCACAGCAATCAAATCATACAAGAAAAGGGAATCAAAGGTATCCAAACTGGAAATGAAGACATAAAACTGTCATTATTTGCAAATAACATGATAGTGTACATAGAAAATCCAATAGACTCCACTAAAAATCTACACCACATAATAGCTGAATTTGGCAAAAAAGCTGGATACAAAGTCAATAACCAGAAATCGAAGGCACTTTTATACAACAACAATGAAACATTAAAGATAGAAGCTAGAAAACAAATTGCATTATACCACAGTAGCAAGAATAATAAAGCACTTGGGAATAAACTTAACCAAAGAAATAAAGGACTTGTATTCAGAAAACTACAGAACACTGAAGAAAGAAATTAAGGGAGATAGAAGCATATCTTCCTTAACATGGTAAATGGAACATGGTAAATGGAAGCATATACCATGTTCATGTTTAGGAACAATTAACATCATTAAAATATCCATACTACACAAAGCCATCCACGAATTCAATGCAATCCCTATTAAAATATGAACATCATATTTCACAGAATTAGAACACTTAAAAAACTCATATGAAGTGAAAAAAGACCCTGAATAATTACATTAATTCTGAGAAAGGAGAGTGAAGTAGGAAGAATCACAATCCAAGACATCAAGGCCAAAACACTCTGGTACTGGCACAAGAGCAGACAAACAGATCAATGGAACAGAATAGAGAGCCCAGAAATAAACCCAGGACTCTATGGACAACTAATATTCCACAAAGGGGGAAGGAACATAAAATGGAATGCAAATAGCCTCTTCAACAAGTGGTGTTGGGAGAACTGGACAGGCACATGCATAAAAATGAAACTAGACCACTAACTTATACCATAAACTAAAATAAACTCAAGATGGATAAAAGACTTAAACATCAGCAGCACCACCATCTAAGTCCTAGAGGAAAACATAGGCAAAAAAATTGCAGATATCCCACACAGCAAAATTTTCACTGAACTATCTCCCAAGGCAAGGAAAATAAAGGAACAAATAAACAAATGAGACTACATCAAAATGAAAAGTTTGAGAAAATATTGAGAAAATAAAAAGGGAATGAACCACATGGGAAAACATATTTGCCAATGACACCTCAGACAAGGGTTTGATCTCCAAATATATGTAAAGAGCTAATAAGACTCAACACCAATGAGACAAACAACCCAATTAAAAAATGGACAAAGGACCTGAACAGACATTTCTCTAAGGAAGATATGCAAAGGGCTCATAGGCACATGAAATAATGCTCAACATCACTAGCCATCAGAGAGATGCAAATTAAAACTACAATGAGATAATACCTCAAACATGTCAAAATGGCCATCATCAACAAACAACAAGTACTGGTGAGGATGTGCAGAAAAGTGATCCCTGGTACATTGCTGGTGGGAATGCTGACTGGTACAGCCACTATAAAAGACAGTATAGAATTCCCTCAAAAAAAACTAAGAATAGAACTGCCTTATGACCCAGTGATTCTACTGCTAGGATTATACCCAAAGAATCCTGAAACACCAATTCAGAAGAACCTATTAACCCCTATGTACATAGAAGCACTATTACAATAGCCAAGTGCTGGAAACAACCTAAGTGCTCTTCATTGAATGAATGGATCAAAAAACTTTGGAACAATTACACAATGGAGTTCTATGCTGCTGAAAGAAAGACAGAACTCCTACCATTTGCAATAGAATGAATGGAACTGGAGAGTTTCATACTTAGTGAGATAAGCCAGGAAGCAAAAATTAAATACCACATGTTCTCACTTAATACAGGAGACTAATTAACAAACAAGCAAACATAACAGAACCAGACACATGAATACAAGGAACACATTTTCAGTGTGCAGAAGGGAGAGGGTGGGACTGGGGAGGAAGGAGGCAGAGAAGGGGAACAGTTTAGTCAAGGAACTAGCATCAATAACCAATGGACAGAAACAACATGTGGGATTGACTGGGGTGTGGGTAAGGAGTGTAGGGAAAGGGACAGCAGAGGGAGACAAATGAGATGAATGTAATACAACAAAAATTTAAAAATTTAGAAATAAAATAAAACCGAATTAAAAAAACACACCCCAAAGAATCCAGAAAAACAATGTATGCATTAAATGAGATTATCAGGAAAGAGAAAAAATTCATATAAAAGTCCCAAATTGGAACTCTTGATCTTTAGGTACAGGCTAAATTCAATCTTAAAACTGAAAGCCAAGTTTTGGCAAGATGGGGAAGGATTAAGTGGAGCTATACCAATCTCCTCACAGGTCGCATTTGGAACTACTTTTCTGGAGAAGAAGTCAGCTGGAATTACCAACAGAACACCAGCTAGAAAGAAGTCCTATAATCACAGACAGAACAGAAGAGGATGCTTCACCACAATGTGACTGGTAGGAATTATGGGAACTTGAGAGGGCTGGCTGGGCCCCCACCGGTGGCAGGAGACAAAAGGAATGGAGCCTGGGTCTCCACCTAAGAAGGATGGGTTCTGGTCCCCCAGCTAGAGTTCCAGCCTATAGAAACACGGCTAAGAGTAGAATAGCATCCAGCTGAGAAGGGCAGAAAGCTGTGGAGTTTACTAGCCTAAAAGGGTGCTGGAGACAGAGAACTACTAGGGTGACCACAACAAAAATACATTGGCACCCACATACCCTGGGCCCCAGCAGAGGTAGGGCAGAGACATGTGGGGAGAGTGGTGGCTTGAAGGAGAGAAGCGAGAAAGCATCTGTGGGAATCCTGGTGCTGACTTATTGCCCACACCTCTGGTTGACTGCGCTGAGCCAGGTGGCTTTCCTATGAGGGGTTCTCATAGCCCTGCTCACTTGAAGCAACCTGCCTTGCCCAGCAGTGCCTGAGCCTTGTGCCTGATCACAATTCTTTGATTTACATCTAAATAGACCTCTCCTGCCCTGCCCTATTTGAGCATAGATATAATAGTTGGCACCTGAAAAGATATTTCTTGCCCAGCAGGGCCTGGTCCTGATGGCTGATTACAAATTCTCTGACTTACAGCTGAGTCAGTCAGTCCCACACAGTGGTGTGCAAGCTTGATGGCTGATCTTAGATTCATTGTTTTTCAACCGAGTCAGTCCTTTTCCCTTAGCAGAGCCTGTGCCTGGCGGCTGATTACAAACTCTTTAACTTATAGCTGGATCAGACAGTCAGCCCCACACAGTGTCAAATGAGGCTAGTGAATGATTGTGGATTCATTTGTTCACAACTGAGTTGGTTTATCCTGCCCACTGGCCTCTGGGCCTGGTGGCCGATCAAACTCACTGGATTACAATTGATTCTTTCAGTCCAGCCCAGTGCCACATGAGTCTGATGGATAATCACAGATTCATTGGATCACAAATGTACATTGCTGTCTAGCCCAGCAGCTTCTGAGATTGGTGGCAGAACATAGATGAATGGATTTACATTTGAATCTGTCCCACCTGGCTGCACATGAGCTGGCTACTGATCCATTGGATTACAATTGAAGCTCTCTGTGTAGCCCAGCAGGGCCTGAGTTTGGTAGCTGATTTAATGATTTATAACGGAATCAGTCTGTCACTCCAAGCAGCATCTGAGCCTGGTGGTGGGTCACAGATGGATAGGATTACAATTGCATCAACTCTTCCAGCCTAGCAGTTCCTTAGCCTAGCAGCTGATCACAGTCTGATTGGATTACAATGACCCCTTAAAATGGGGAGAAAAGAAACAGTCCATCACCAAGAAGAAAGGAGGAATCCCCAGAAGAATCACTAAATGAAACAAAGGCAAGCAAACTATCAGATATGGAGTTCAAAATAATGATGATAGAGAAGCTCAACGAGCTCAGCCAGCTGAAACAAAACTACAAACAACTCTAGGGGAATTACAAACAACTCCAGGGAAGCTACAAGAAACTTACTGAGAACTACACCAGCAATAAAAAGGACTTAGAAAATATGAGTAAGAGCCAGGAGAAAATGAAAAATACAATTTCTGAATTGAAGAATATAGTAGAAAGAATCAACAGCAGGTTAGAGGAAGCAGAGGATCGGATCAGCTAGCTGGAGGATGACATAGAAAAATATTCCAAGACAGTGCAACAGAATGCAAAATGGCTGAACAAGAATAAAGAGGTTTTAAGAGAGCTGCAGGCCAACATGAAACACAATAATATCTGAATCATAGGGATACCAGAAGGAGAAGAGAAACAAGCAATGAAAAACCTGTACAAAAAAGTAATCATAGAAAACTTCCCTAACATGATGAATGAAACTGTTATTCAAATTCAGGAAGCGCAGAGGGGTCCCAATCAGGATGAATCCAAACAGACCTACTCCAAGACACATTATAATAAAAATGGCAAATTTCAAAGACAAAGAGAGAATCCTAAAAGCACCAAGAGAGAAACAGCAAATAACATATAAGGGGGCTCCAATAAGGTTATCAAATGATTATTCAACAGAAACAATACAAGCCAGAGGGAAAGGCAAAATATATTCCAAGTAATGGGAAACAAAGACCTGCAACCAAGAATACTCTACCCAGCAAGTGGGAGGAGGAAGAAGGAGTTTCCCAGACAAAAGAAGACTAAAAGAATATATCTCTACCAAACCAGCATTGTAAGAAAAGCTAAAGGGTCTGCTGAAAAACAAACAAACAAAAAAAAAAAATGAAGAAACAGAGAGAGACAGACAGAAACACAGGTACAAAGAGGAAAAATGGCAATAAATAAGTATCAATCAATAATAACCTTAAATGTAAATGGATTAAATGCACCAATAAAAAGACATAGGGTAGCTGAACAGATAAGAAAACATGACCCACGTATATACTATTTTCAAGAGACCCACCTCAGAACAAAAGATCAATACAGATTGAAAGTGAGAGATGGAAAAATACATATCAAGCAAACAGACATGAAGAAAAGTCTGGACTAGCAATACTTATTTCAGACAAAATAGATTTTACAACAAAGGCCATAAAAAGGGACAAAGAAGGACATTTCATAACACTTAAGGGAACAATCCATCAAGAAAAAATAACTCTGGTAAACATATATGCACCCAATATAGAAGCTCCCAAATATAAAAGAAAATCTTGGAGGACTTCAGGACAGATATAGAAAGCAAAACACTAATAGTAGGGGATTTTAATACCCCATTATCAACAATGGACAGATCTTCCAAACAAAAAAACACCAAAGATATTTTGGCACTCTAGAGGAAATAGACCTAACTGATATATACAAAACCTTTCACCTCAAAGAAGCAAAATACAAATTGTTTTCAAATATGATTGGAACATCCTCTAAGATAGATCACATGGTAGGTCACAAGACAAGCCTCCACAAATACAGGAAAATTAAAATCATACCTAACATCTCAGATCACAATGGCTTGAAACTAGAAACCAGCCTCAAGGTTAAAAAAAAAAAGAAAAAAAAAAAGAAAAAAAAAAAAAACAACTCTCCAACTCATGGAGAGTGAATAACATGCTTTTAATTAAGGAATGGGTAAACAATAAGATCAAAAAATGAAATCAAAAAGTTTCTGGAAACAAATGACAAAGAATACACAACAGCCCAAAACCTATTGAACATAACAAAGGCAGACCTCAGAGGGAAATTCATAGCAATACAGGCCTAGCTAAAAACGATAGAAGAAGCTTATACAAACAACCTAACCATAAAACTGTGGTAACTAGAGGAGCAACAACAAACAAAGCCCAGAGCAAGTAGAAGGAAGGAAATCATCAAGAACAGGCAGAATTAAAAAACTTAGAGACTCAAACTACCATTTGAAGAATTAGTAAGTCCAAGTGCTGATTCTTTCAAAAAATAAACAAAATTGACAAGTCTTTAACCAGACTCATCAAAATAAAATAAAATAAAAAAGATATACAGGACCCAAATAAACAGAAGCAGAAATGACAGAGGAGAAATCACAACTGATTACTTCAGAAATACAAAGCATTGTAAGAAATTACTACAAACAGCTATATGACAAGAAATAGGACTACCTGAGTGATAGTCCTATTTATAAATTCTTCTGTAAATTTATCATCTACCATAACTGAATCCAGAAGAAGCAGAAATCCTGAATAGACCAATAACAACTAGTGAAATTGAAGAAGTGATCAAAAATATCCCAAATCACAAGAGCCCTGGAGCAGATGGCTACAGGTAAGTTCTACCAAACGTTTAAAAAAGAACTAACTTATATCCTTCTCAACCTATACCAAAAAATCCAGGAAGAGGGAAGACTCTCAAACTCTTACTATGAGGCCAATTTTATTCTAATCCCAAAACCAGGGCAAGATCCAACTAAGAAAGAAAACTATACGCCAATATCTCTTATGAACATAAATGCTAAGATTCTCAACAAAATATTGGCCAACCCAATCCAGAAATACATTAAAAAGGTCATAGACCATGATCAAGTGGGTTTCATCCCAGGGATGCTGTAGTAAATCAATAAATGTAATACACCATATCAACAAAATGAAAGACAAAAACCATATGATCATATCAATAGATGCTGGAAAAGCATTTGATAAAGTACACCAACCACTTATGATAAAAATCCTCAGCAAAATGGGAATAGAGGGAGCATACCTTAACATCATAAAGGCCATATATGAGAAACCTGAAGCCAACATCATACTCAACAGGCAAAAACTAAAAGCTTTCCCCCTAAGATTAGGAACAAAGCAATGCTGTCCATTTTCTCCACTTCTGTTCAACATCGTTTTGGAAGTTCTAGCCATAGCTATCAGAGAAGGAAAATGAAAAAAAAGTTATCCAAATTGGAAAGGAGGAAGTAAAACTCATTTTTTGCAGATGACATGATAGTGTACATAGAAACTCCAACAAAAATCTGCTCAGCCTGATAAGCAAATTTAGCAAAATAGCTGGATATAAAAACAACATCCAGAGATCAAAAGCATTTTTGTTTACCAATAATGAATCATCAGGTATAGAAGCTAGAAATTAAATCCCATTTACTAAAGCAACAAGAAAAATAAAGTACCTAGGAATAAACTTAACTAAGGAGGTCAAAGACCTGTACTCAGAAAATTACAGAACACTGAAGAAAGAAATTAAGGAAGATAAAAATAAATGGAAGCATATACCATGTTTATGGATGGGAAGAATTAACATCATTAAAATGTCCATACTACCCAAAACAATTTATAGATTTAATGCAATCCCAATTAAAATACCAATGACATACTTCACAGAGATAGAAAAAAATACTGCAAAAATTTATAAGGAGCCAAAAACTTACATGAATAGCCACAGTAATCTTGAGAAAAAAGAACAAAGTAGGAGGAATCACAATACCAGATATAAAACTTATTACAAGGCTAAAGTAATCAAAATAGTCTGGTACTGGCATGATAATAGACATAAAGATCAATGATACAGAATAGAGAGCCCAGAAATAAACCTAGCAGTCTATCAGCAATTCCTATTAAACAAAGGGGGAAGGAACATAAAATGGAGTAAAAACAGTCTCCTCAACAAGTAGTGTTGGGAAAACTTTACAGCAACATGCAAAAATAAATAAATAAATAAAACTAGACCACAACTAACACCATACACCAGAACAAACTCAAGATGGATAAAGGAGTTAAACATAAGCAGTACCACATAAAGGTCCTGGAGAAAAATATAGGCAGTAAAATTTTAGATATTCTACACAGAAATATGTTTCCTGATACTTCTACAAGGGCAAAGGAAATAAAAGAACAAATAAACAAATGGGAGTATATCAAATTAAGAAGTTTTGTTCAGTTAAGGAAAACACCAGCAAAATTCAAAGGGAACTAACTGTATGGGAAAATATATTTGCCAATGATACCTCAGACAAGGGTTTGATATCCATAATATATAAAGAACTTATGTGACTCAACACTAGGAGACAGACAATCTACTTAAAAAATGGGCAAATGGTCACTGGTTTGATTCCCAGGCAGGGCACACACAACCAGGTTGCAAGCCTAGTCTCCAGCAAGGTCCATGATTGGAGGCAGATGAAAGGCAACCATACATTGATGTCTCCCTCTCTGCCTCTCACTCCTTTCTCCTCTATCTAAAATAAAATAAATAAAATCTTTGAAAAAATGGGCAAAGGACCTGAACAGACACTTCTCTAAGGAGGATGTTCAAAGGGTCCAAAGGCATATAAAACATATTCAACATTACTAGCCATAAGAGAGATGCAAATTGAAACCACAATAAGATACCCCCTCCTACCTAGCAAAATGGGGATCATCAACAATTAAACAAACAAGTGTTGGGGAGGATGTGGGAAACAGGGAACCCTGGTGCACTGTTGGTGGGAATGCAGGCTGTTGCAGTCACTATGGAAAAAAGTATGGGGTGTTCCTAAAAAACTAAAAATGGAACTTCCTTTTGATCCAGCAATTCCACAACAAGGACTACACCCAAAGGGCCCTGCAACACTAATTCAGAAGAACCTCTGTACCCTATGTTCATAGCAGTGCTATTTACAATAGCCAAGTACTGGAAACAGCCTAAGTTCCCATCAGTGCATGAATGGATCAAAAACCATTGGTACATTTACACAATGAAATACTACACAGCACAAAGAAAGAAGGAAATCCTACTCTTTGCAACAACATGGATGGAACTGGAAAGTATTATGTTTAGTGAAATAAACCAGTAAGTGAAAGAAAAATTCCATATGATCTCATCCATTACAGGACAATAATGAACAAAACAAACAAAGAAGCAAAACTCAACCAGATACACGAATACAATGAATAGACCTTCAGTGGGAAGAGGGGAGGGTTGTTGTGGGGAGGGGTAAGGAGGAGGCAAAGAAGGGGAGAAGTTTAGTCAAGGAACTAGCATGGAAGAAACATGGACATGGACAGCAAGTGGGATTGACTTTCAGGTATAGTGGGTGGGTGGGGAAGGGGACAGAGGGGAGGTAAAAGGGGATGGTTGTAATAAAACCACAATAAAATTAAATTTAAAAAGGAACAACTTTGGTACATATATGCAATGGAAAGAAAAAGAAATCCTACCTTTTGCAACAACATGGATTGTATTGGAGATTATTATGCTCATTGAAATAATCCAGGCACTGAAAGACAAATGGCATACGATCTCATCTAATACAGGGTAGTAATGAGCAAAACAAACAAACAAGCAAAATATAACCAGAAGCATGGGAACAAGGAACATACTTTCAGTGGGCAGAGGGGTTGGGGGAGGAGGAGAGGAGAAAAAGGCAAGGAAGGGGAACAGTTTAGTTAAGAAACTAGTATAAATGACTCATGAACATGGACACCATGTAGGCATTGGCTTTGGGTGAGGGGAAATGGAGGATGGGTCAGGAGAGAACAATGGTGGAAAAATGGGATAAATGTAATATAACAATAAATTAATTAAAAAAAAACAAAAACTAACTCAAGGCCCTGGCTGGTAGCACAGTGGATAAGGCACCAGCCTGTGAACCCAAAAGTCACTGGTTCTATTCCTCAGCCAGGGCAAATAACCAGGTTGCGAGCCAGGTCTCCAGCCAAGTCCATAGCTGGAGGCAGGTGAAAGGCAACCATACATTGATGTTTCTCACCTTCTCTGCCTCTTTCCCTTTCTCTCTCTCTGGAAATAATAAATAAAAAATATTAAAAAAATAAAGAATTGGTAAAAAAAATACTACCTTAGGACATCTTTATGTGAATTATTGCATCACATACTCCTGGAAAATTTCACTTTGAATTACATTGTCCAGAATATATATTTACATAATTTATTTTCATAGTTCTAATACGTGTGTGTGTATATATATATATATATATATATATATATATATATATATATATAAACTTTAAGTACATTACATATACAGGTACATGAGATAAATATTTGTTCTTGAGTTATTAATTTTCTCTTTCCTATACTATTGAATTACTTTTACATTTAATTCTCTTTTATCTGCTATAACTATAATTATTTTGTTATCTTTCTTAGCATATACTTGCCTGATTTATGCTTCCTGTCATATTTATACATCTTTTATCTGGCTTGTTTGCAAGGATTGTATATTTTGTAACATAAATAAAATTTTAAAATATATAATCTGAGTTTCTTTTCCAAAGAGCCATATTGAACTTTCTTACTTTTACTGTGCTTGCTATATGTAGAACACGTTTACACAGCTATATAGTCACCTTATAAGAGAGTGTTATTCCTGTCGTAATGTTTTTTTCATTTCAGTAAATTAATTTATTTTACTTTGTCTATGTGTTCTACATACTCCTATCTTTAGATATTCTTATTGACTATCCTATATCTCTTCAATGATCTTCTAAAATCTACACTTACACATGTTTTTTATAAATATGTGATTGTAATTAATAAATGTATTTTTTCTTTTTTTCTTTTCTTTTTTTTTAAATTTTTATTGTTGTTGTATTATTTCCATCCCATTTTTGCTCCCCTCTGTCCCCCTCCCCACCCACCCATTCCCCCCAAAGTCAATCCCACCTGTTGTCCATGTCCATGGTTCCTTTATACTAGGTTCTTGTCTAAGCTGCTCCCCTTTCTTGCCTCTGCCTCCCCC
>PVIW01016098.1:0-17598 GCA_004026585.1 Noctilio leporinus | reverse complement strand
TTCCTTAAAAATCTAAAAATGGAACTGCCTTTTGATCCAGCAATTCCACTACTTGGACTATACCCAAAGAATCCTGAAACACCAATTCATAAGAACCTATGCACACCTATGTTCATAGCAGCACTATTTACAATAGCCAAGTGCTGGAAACAGCCTAAGTGCCCATCAGTGGATGATTGGATCAAAAAACTTTGGTACAATCACACAATGGAATACTATACAGCAGAAAGAAACAAGGAACTCCTAATCTTTGCAACAACATGGATGGAACTGGGGAGTATTATGCTTAGTGAAATAAACCAGTCAGTGAAGGATAAATATCATATGATCTCACCCATTACAGGACAATAATGAACAAAATTAATAACAAGCAAAACAGAACCAAATATATGAATACAAGGAATAGGCCTTCAGTGGTCAGAGGGAAAGGGGTTGGGGGCATGGCGGAGGCAGAGGCAACGAAGGGGAGCAGTTTAGAGAGGAACCTAGTATAAAGGAACCATGGACATGGACAAGGGGTAGGATTGACTTTGGGGGGAATGGGTGGATGGGGAGGGGGACAAAGGGGAGCAAAAAGGGGATGGATGTAATACAACAACAATAAAATTTAAAAAAAGAAAGAAAAAAAGAACCTATGTACCCCTATGTTCATAGCGGCACTATTTACAATAGCCAAGTGCTGGAAACAGCCTAAGTACCCATCGGTGGATGAGTTGATCAAAAAACTTTGGTACAATTACACAATGGAACACTACACAGCAGAAAGAAAGAAGGAACTCCTAACCTTTGTAACAACATGGATGGTTCTAGAAAGTATTACGCTTAGTGAAATAAGCCAGTCAGTGAAGGACAAATACTATATGCTCTCACCCATTACAGGACAATAATGAACAAAACCAACAACAATTAAAACAGAACCAGATATATGAATATAGTGAATAAGCCTTCAGTATTCAGGGGGAAAGAGTTGTGGGGAGGAGGGAGGAAGAGCCAAGGAAGAGGAGGGGTTTAGACAAGAACCTAATATAAAGGAATCATGGACATGGACAATAGGTGGGATTGACTTTGGGGGGATTGGCTGGGTGGGTAGGGGTACAGAGGGGAGCAAAAAGGGGATGGATGTAATACAACAACAATAAAATTAAATTAAAAAAAAAAGATGAGGAAACAGAGAGGCAGACAGGAACACAGGTACAAAGGGAAATGGATTAAATGCACCAATTAAAAGACATAGGGCGGTGAATGGATAAGAACCAAATTTAAGTTATGAATTCTTTAAAGTGATCTTGTTATAAATAGATTTTACTGAATAAGATACACTGTTGCATATTGTATCTGCATTACTGCAGGTTAAGTTTTCTTAGATTGGAATCATTTCACAATATGGAAAAATCAGGTTACTCAGAAAAATCGAATGCAGTTAAGGAAGAAGGTAAACCTAAGAAAATGTGGATGTATATTACATAGAAGACATTCTACCTTTCTTATTCACTGTAACAAAATATGTGTCTATTTGTGGGTGTGTAATATATAGATTTTGTTAGCAATTTATGTTTTAAATAGCAACCAACTGGTAATGGGTGTGTTGTGAAATCAGTCAATCTTTAGGTTAGAAAAGATGCTAAGAAGGAAGACCAATTTGGATGGAAGTTGCAAACTACCAAACTATATGATTTGTGTACATAGATAATACATATTCTCATATTAGCATGTAAATTAGATGGGATTTTTTCAACTACATTGTGGAAATATACATTTCCAGTTATGAAGGCCCCCAAACTGCGGATGCTTGGGAAAAGAAATTAATGCTATAGTAAACTTTACTATTGAAATGTGAACATACCTAATCTCTACCTCAACAGACTGTTAAATATCTCAGGGGTTAGTTTAGGACCACGTAAGAAGTCAACCACAAGTTCAAAAAATAGCTAGACGACTATTCTACAAAATTATTTAAATCCTAGGTGTTTTTATTTTTTACCTCAACTTAATAGACATAATAATTTATACTCTGGGGACTGGCTGAGCACTGCAAGTGCCATTATTTCTGAAGACTTCAACTTATAAAACACATGTAGAGGAAAAGCAGAGAATATTGAAAGAAGTAAGAACTGTGCACAGCCTAAATAAATAAATCAATAAATAAATCTACTATTTAATATGGGAAACTCCAAGTTGTAGTTCTAGTAGCTTAAAATGAAGTTGAGTTGTATTATGGGAATGGGGAGGATCTGAATCAAAAACCAAATTCATTTTTTACTACAGGTTTGGCACTGTCTCTAGGACAACTTTCATAAAAGTGAGTTCTGCAACACAACATTTCTATGATATATTTCACGAAAATAGCATTCCGGAATAAAATAAGTATTAAAGAAGATAAAATTTGCTTACTTTTGCTATAATATATATAAAATACTATCATTTAACATGTAATAATTATATAAACTATTGACATATTTTAATTTTTTTGCATTAACTCTTCAAAATCCAATATGTACTTTAAATATGTGAAAAAATATTTATGGGTATAAATGTATTTTTGCACATGTTTAGTAATATTGTAATTCATATTACTTAACAGAGTAATTCTTTAAACAAATGAATTAACATAGGCATTTTGGAATAATGAAAAGAAAACTTTGTGTTAATATGATTTGAGAAGCTGACAGAAGGCAGTAATTAAATGGTGAATTGTCTGAATGTGAAAGGGAAAAGAAAGTACACATTGGTGGTTACAGAATAGATGGGGATATTAAGAAGAATAAAAGAAGCAGAGAAGCCAAAGAACTTATATGCATGACTCATGTACATGAACTAAGTGGGGCATTGCTGGGAAAATGGGGTACTGAGAGGAGGGCAAAGGGGAGAAAATTGGGACAACAGTGATAACAAAATAAATAAAATATATTTTAAAAATAAAATAAAATAAAATTTGTTAACAATAGATTTTATTGTCATAAAATTTTATTAATATGATTCTTCACAGTAGTAAATTTTACCTTTCCTTTAATTTGAAACTTCAGACTGTTCAATTTGTTGAAAGACAGAAGGCTTAAGAAACACGTTAATCTGCATTTCTAAAACTGTAGCATTTCTAAAGTCTTCTCTTAAAACATACATAATAAAATATGCATCTGTATTATTTGGGAGAAATAAAATTTTTTCCAATTTAGCTATTTGGCAATTTCTTCTACAATTTTCATTATAAAAGATCTTAATAACTGGGGGAGCAAATCAAGGAAACCCAATTATTGTATATTAAATATTTCTACTCTTTTGCATGCAACTGGTCTTTGAAGGGCACTTACCATCTTGTATCTTGTTATAGAATTATTTATATAAATGCCTTATTTTCTTCTCTAATACACTTTAATAAGTGTATAAGCAGAGCTTTTCTTTCAAATAATTGGATGTTCTTTAGGTCCTGATTAACTCTTTCAAATCAACTATCTCTAAAATTAAAAGGATCTTTGATGGGACTTTTAGTCCTATAGGATTCCAGACACAATGTAAACAAAAAAGCAATGACTTTGGTCTTTATACAAAACCCATGAAATTTATCACTTATCCATTCTTCAGAGGGATCTATGGTAGATTAAATTATCAGTTCCAATTCTTCATTCTCTTGTGGTAGAAATATACATGTAATTTTACAGCTGTTTCCCATTATGAGTGAAACATACTTCTCTGCCTTATTGGTATCAGACATGGTCGTTGACACACTTGCTTTGGTCAATGAAATGTTAGTGGAGGCCATAAATGTTCTTGTATGAGTTGGCTTGCTTCTTACATTATTGTTTATTATCAAAAGAGGAACATTACACCAATAGCTGCTGGTTTGAATGTAGATGAGAGAAATGTGAACTAAATCTATACTCAGCATATATACAGATTATAATCAAGTTCAGTTGATAAACAGCAGAACCCTAGCAAAATGTAGATTCATGAGCAAAACAGAATTAAATGTTTGCTATTGTAAGGCACTGAGATTTGAGGTAGTTTGTTACATGGTGTTATGGTAGTAATAGCTGTTTACTGCCATGTTCTTCCATTAATTCTCCTATCTTTGTTAAAGAGAATAGATAAGTTAATATATTTTAATCACTCAATATTGGTTGTTGTTATTCTCTGTAGCCCTTCATATGAATATAGGCTATGAATGTAGAGATTCAAGACCCCAACTATGCAAAAATATGTTACCCATTGGTCAGCAATAGTAGTAGTACTATTCACTCATGCTCACAATATGGTATAGTGTATGTCACAGTAGATTTCAGAGACTAATAAATTTCACTACAGGAAAATTGGGGTGTAGTTCAGAAAAAAAATCTAAATTAAACCACAACTCTTGAGAAGTAACTTTTTAAAAATCATAGGCAGTCACACTTCATAGGGAAAATAGACTTAAATGATGGGGTATTGATATAACTCTACTGACTTAGTAATTCAACTTTTAAATTGACAAAAAAAAAAAAAAAAAAAAAGAGTTAATTTCTATCCTAGCTATGCACAAAGATTTCTCTCTACAGTTATCTTAGCATTATTTTAGAAGCATAAATGTAGAAAACATAAATATACAATAATTGGGGATTAATTAATTTTATACAGATATACAATAGAATAGTATAACACCATGTAATGCCTATTGTGGAAAAATGATTGCTTAGTATTGAAGTATGTCATTATATTTTTCTAGTATAGAAAAAAGTTATAAAATGGTATTTATAATTTGACTCCCAATTTTTTTTAAATATATTTAAAATGTGAAAAATACATTTCACCTCATGCATTTATGAGTAATCCAAATTAAAAGTACATCAAGACCTATTTTTATTTATTAGGTTTCCAAAGACCCAAAGTTCATTAACACATTACATATATGGTGAGGGGGTTAAGGGAGAAGATATGTTTATCCATTGCTCATGAAAGTGGTAAATTAGTGCAAATTTTAAGAAGTACAACTTGGTAACATACAAATTACAAATGTACATGACCAGGCAGCAGCCAGCCCAGGTTCACAGCTTGGCTTCGCCTGGAAACCTCCAAGCCCAGCACAAGTCACAGCCATCTCAGATTGATTTATAGCTCATGAAATATAGTGTGGCCCTAGGCAAAACACAGATGGAGACTGACCGTGACTTGAATCATCCAGAAAACCCCAGAGCCTGTACACCCAGTGGACAGCTACAGACCATGTCAAAATACCACCACTCTGCCTCTGCACAGCTGATCCTCCATGAAGGGTGAGGTTTGTGGTCAGTGATCATAGTCAATTCTTGCAGCTGATTGACCTAGGAAAATCCCTCCCTTGACCTACTAACAGCAATCAAAGCTGAACTACAAGAGGAATGTGTACTCAGCCCATGTGAAGGGTATACTTTGAATACCCAGTTTGGGAGAGAAGGGAGGCTGTGCCACTGGATCCTATAGGACATCTACTTCATTAGGCCACACTACAAGACAGGGAGTTGTAACAACTCTACCTAATTCACAGAAATAAGGATAGGGAAGCTGCCAAAATGAAGAGACAGAGAAACATGGCCCAAATAGAAGAACTGATCAAAAATCCAGAAAAACTAAACAAAATGGAGACAAGCAATCTATCAAGTGCAAAGTTCAAAACATTGCCTAAAGGATGCCCAAGAAGCTTAGTGAGGACCACAACAACATAAAACAGATCCAGTCAGAAATGAAGGATACAGTAATTGAAATAAAGAACAATTTATGAAGGAAAGAGCAGTAGAGTGGACAAAGCTGAGAATAAAATCCATGACTTGGAACATAAGGAAGGTAAAAAACAAACAATCACAACATCAAGAAGAAAGAAGAATCCCCCCAAATGAGGATAATGTAGGAAGCCTCTGGGACAAGTTCAGAAGATCCAACATTTGCATCATAAGGATGCTAGAAGGAGAACAGAAAGAGCAAGATATTGTGACTCTAAATAAAAAATAATGAAAGAAAACTTCACTAAGTTGGTGAATGAAATAGACATCCAAGTCCAGGAAACACAGGAAGTCCCAAACAAGATGTATACAAAGAGGCCCACTCCAAGGCACATCATAATTTAAATGCTAAAGGTTAAAGATAAAGAGAAAATTTTTTAAATAAGCACAAGAAAAACTTCTAGTTACCTACAAAAGAGTTCTGATAAGACTATCACCTGATTTCTCAAAAGAAACTTTGCAGGCTAGAAGGGATTGGCAAAAAATGTTCAAAGTCATGAAAAATAGGTATCTACAGCCAAGATTGCTCTACCCAGCAAAGATGTCACTAGAATGAGAGGGCAAATAAAATTTCCCAGAAGAGAAAAATCTAAAGGAGTTCATCATTACCAAACCATTATTGCATGAAATGTTAATGGGACTTATTTAAGAAAAAGATCAAAACTATGAACAATAAAATGGCAATAAATACATATCTAGCAACAATTGAATTTTAAAAACAAAATAAGCAAACAAGAAGATAGACACAATCATGGATATGATGTGTTGATGGTTTCCAGATGTGAGGGGAATGTGGAGAATGAAGGAAAAATGAGATTATTAAGAATTACAAACTGTTAGTTATACAATAGCCATAGGGCATAAAGTACAGTGTAAAAAGTGAAGTAGCCAAGCCCTGGCTTGTGGCACAATGGATAAGGCACCAGCCTGCAATCTCAAAGGTCTCTGGTTCAATTCCCCAGCCAGGGCACATAATCAGGTTGCAAGCCAGGTCCGTAGCTGGAGGCAGGGAAAAGGCAACCATACATTGATGTCTCTCTCCCTCTCTTTCTCTCACCCTACCTCTCTTTCTAAAAATAATAAATAAAATCTTTTAAAATAATAATATTTATTTATTTATTTAAAGTGGAGTAGCCAAAGAACTTATATACAAACCCAGGAACATGAACAATGGCGTAGGGATTGCCTGAGGGAGTGGGGGTGCTGGGTAGATGGGAGAAAAGGGAGAAAAATTGGGACAACTATAATAGAATAATAAATAAAATATAATCTTTTAAAATGTGAAGCCTTATAACCATGGACAGATGGAAGAAACTGTTTCACCACAATGCAACTGGTAAGGAGTGCAGAAAAGGCACTAGAGGACTGGCTGGATATCCATAGATGGCAACTAAAGTTCTGGATGAATATTTCAGGGGCCATGGGATTCCTCCTGAGAAATACGGTGTCTAAACTCCAAGCCGGGCTCCCCAACCTTCAACAGCAGAACTGGAAAGAAATCCAGATAACATTCAGCTGTGAAAAGCAGCAAAGTTTCTGTCTGCCAGAGGGAAATGGCTGGAGATGCAAAGAGCCTCTTAAAGGTCCAATGCACAGAAGCTTATTTGCAGCCACTTACCTTGGGCTCTGGCCGAGGGAGGTCAGAGTGGACAATAAATGCTTGAGGAGATTCTAGGGCTGGTGGCTCTGGGAAGAGAACTGAAAGAACAGCTACCAGGATTCCTATGCTGAGTCATTTCCCATACTGCAGAAGCCATTTTTCTCAAGCAGAGCACCCCTCTCCAAGTGGCATTGGCCTGAGGGGGAGCAATATCCCTGCCTGTAGGAATTATTCTGCCCACTCTGTGGTGCTTAAGCCAGACTTCTGGTGACAGCTTCATTAGATTAAAATCTGATCGGTTTAATGACTGATTAATATCTAAGGTCAAAGATACAAAGAAGGAGCCAAAATGGGAAGACAAAAAAACAGACCCCAAATGAAAACACAGGAGAATTCTTCAGAGCCTGATGAAATGGAAATAAGCAATTCATCAGACAGAGAGCTTAGAATAATAATTACAGGGATATTTGACAGCATGAAAAAAGACATAGAAACCATTAAAAAGAGGCAGTCAGAATTGAAGAATGCAATATCTGAGATAAATAATACACCAGAAATAATAAACACTGGGTTACACAAAGCAGAGGATAAAATTAGTATTTTGGAAGACAAGGTAGGAAAAAAAAAAAAAACACCCAAAGCAGAAGCAAAAAAAAAAAAAAAAAAAAAAAAAAAAAAAAAAAAAAAAAAAAAAAAAAAAAAAAAAAAAAAAAAAAAAAAAAAAAAAAAGAAAAAAAAAGAAAGGAATTTTTAAAAATGAAGAGAGCTCAAGAAACATTTTGGACAATAAGAAATGTAACAATATCCTCATCCTAGGAATACCAGAAGGAAAAGAGAATGAGCAAAGGATTGAGAACCTATTTGAAGACATGCTGACTGAAAAACTTCCTTAATCTGGTGAAGGAAAATGTCACACAAGTCCAGAAAACTCAGAGAGTCCCAAACAAATAGGACCCAAAGAGACCTACACAGAGACATATCATAATTAAAATGGCAAGAGTTTAAGACAAGGAGAGAATCCTAAAAACTACAAGAGAAAAGCAGGTAATTACCTACAAGGGAGCACCAATTAGACTAGCATCTGATTAGTCATCAGAAACATTTCAGGCCAGAAGGGAGTGATGTGAAATATTCAAGATAATAAAAAGCAAGGACTTATAACCAAGGCTAATTTACCTAGTGAGGCTGTCATTTAAAATTATTGGAGAAATAAGGAGCTTCCCAGACAAGAAAAAGCTATAGAAGTTTATTAACACCAAACCAGTACTGTGACAAATGTAAAAGGGTTTGCTTTAAGTAGAAGAAAAAATGAAGAAAGAAAAAAACAGGAAACAGTCTAACAATAAAATGGCACTACATACGTATCTATCAATAATCACCTTAAATGTAAATGGCTTAAATGCTTCAACCAAAAGACAGGGAATAGCTGAATGGATAAGAAAACAAGGCTTGCCTCTAAGAGACCCATCTCAGATCAAAAGATACACAGACTAAAAGTAAAGAGTTGGAAAAAGATATTTCCTGCAAATGGAAAAGGCTGGGGTAGCAGTATTTATATCCAATAAAATAGACTTTAAAACCAAGGCTATATAGTAAGAGACAAAGAAGGATACTACATAATGATAAATGAAACAATTCAACAAGAGGATCTAAACTTAGTAAACATTTACGCACCACATGGGAGCATCTAAATATGTACAGGGTGTACACAATAAAGTGGCCAAACTTTAGTAAAATAAATAAACATACCACAAAAGTGTGATATTTTGAAATAAATTTGTTCTTAGATGTAAATATATGAACGTAGTCATTATTTTTTTAATTTTCAAAAAGTCTCCATTTGCTGCAATAATAGACTCTATCTGACTTTGGAATCTTGAGCACACTTTAATTAACTTTCTTTTATCCATGAATATCATAATGTTTTCAATCTTAGCTTTAATAGCCTCTTTATTGGAATGAGGTTGTTAATTAACTTCTCTTTCACAAATGCTGCATACATAATAGTCTGAAGGACTTGCATCTGATGAACTAGGGGGCCAGATTTCCTTTTACCAGAATTTAGGAACATTGACACTGCAACATCCTTGTACCTTTTTGGCATTCTGTATTGGTGCACCATCTTGTTGGAAGATAGAATGACATCCATTTGTGACTTGCTTCATCCACAGTACAACTGCTTCTCTCAAAATGTCAAGGTAAGCATCAGCAGTCACCTTCAAGCCTTGTGGAAACAGATGTGGGGTCATAATATCTCTTCCATTGCTGACAACACCTAACACCATCACTGTAGCAGGAAATTTCATTTTCATGACAATTGGGACTTCATTAAGATTCTCACAGAGCCAACCTGTTGTTTTTTCTTTTGACTATTTGGTCCTGTTGAAAATTATTTTCATCAAAGAATAAAATCAGAGGGTTTTTCTTGGGAATTCTTTCATTTTGTTAGCAGTTTCTTGCTTTTTCAAAGCACCTTTCCTTTGTCTGCCATGTTATAAACTGGCCTCTTATAAGAACATACAATCTGTATCTGATATCTTCAGCAAGAATCTTGTGGACCATTATATCCAACATCTGCAGTTCTCTTGCTATGGAGTACATTCACTTTCCTGCATCTTCATTGACAATCTCCTGGATTCTGAGTACAATATCTAGACTTGGATGATCCTTGCATACCTTATGCATTTTCCTTGTTGGTGTGGTGACATCAGTATTGGCATTATACACCATCTTCACATTGTAAACTGTAGATAAAGGAATGTTATGGAAGTCTATAATTTCCTTAGCAGTTGGTCCTACATGCAGCCCAAAAATTTACAGTTGCTCTAACATCATATTCCTTTGACATGACAGTTGCTCTCAGAATTTAATACTTTATATCTGAAAAAATGATGTTAAATCATAACCTTAGAAACATAGTTTTTTCAAAATTAATAAGACACATATGAAATAAGGAGATGCAACATTATTGTCAGTTTATCATATGCACCCTGTATAGCAAATCTGCAAGGACATAAAAAGAGAGGTTGACAGAAATACAGTAATAGATGGGGATTTTAGCACCCCACTGACTTCAATGGATAGATCTTCCAGACAGAAATCAAGTTGACAGTGGCTTTAAACCAAAAACTAAATCAAATGGATTTAATTGGTATCTTCAGAGCATTTCACCCCAAAGCAGCAGAGGGTACATACTTTTCAAGTGCACATGGAAAGACCACATGTTGGAACACAAAACAAATCTCAAATAAATTTAAGAAGACTGAAATCATATCATGAATCTTCACTGACTGCAATACTATGAAACTAGGAATTAATCACAAAAAGAACACTGAAAATTATACTAAGACATGGAAGCTAAATAACATGGTATTAAACAATGAATGGCTCAACAATGAGATTGAGGAGGAAATCCACAGACAACTTGAAATTAATTAAAATGAGGACATGACAAACCAAACTCTGTGTGACACTGGGAAAGCAATTCTAAGAGGAAAATTCATAGCATTTACAGGCCTATTTTTAAAAAAAGAAAAGGAAAGAAAAAAAAAAGACTCAAATAAACAATCTAACTTGAAAAATAATAACCACCAAAGCCCAAAGTTAGTAGAAGGAAGGAAATAATAAAGATCAGAGCAGAAATAAATTAAATGGAGTCTGAAAAAAATGATACAAAAGATCAATGAATCTAAGAGCTGGTTCTTTGAGAAGATAAACAAGATTAACAAACCTTTATCCAGACTCATCAAGAAAAAAAGAGAAAACACAAATAAATAAAATCAGAAATGAAAGAGAAGAAATAATAAAGGGCACCAAAGAAATATAAAAAATTGAAACAAAATATTATTAACAATTATTATATGCCAACAAACTGGACAACCTGGATGAAATGGATAAATTCCTAGAAACATGCAATCTTCTGAAAGTAAATCAGGAAGAATCAGAGAATCTGAATAGACAGATTTTACCTAATGAAATTGAAGCAGTGATCAAAAATCTCTGGACAAACAAAAGCCCTGGATCAGATGGCTTCACAGGTGAATTTACCAAACATTCCAAGAAGAACTAACATCCTTCCTTCTTAAACTACTTCATAAAATTCAAGAGAAGGGAAGGCTCCCAAACTCATTTTATGAGGCCAGCATTATCCTAATTCCAAAACAAGATAAAGATACTACAAAAAAAAAAAAAAAAAGAAAAGAAAGAAAGAAAGAAAGAAAAGAAAAGAAAAGAAAGAAAGAAAGAAAGAAAGAGAAAAAATTACAGGCCAATATCCCTGATGAACATAGATATTAAAATCCTCAACAAAATATCAGTAAACTGAATAGAACAATGCATCAAGATCTCACACTATGATCAGTGGGATTTATTCTGGGAATGAAAGGTTGGTACAACATTTGCAAATCAACAAATGTGATTCACCACACAAACAAAATGAAGGGTAAAAACCACATGCTCATATCAATAGATGCAGAAAAAGCTTTGGATAAAATTCAACACACATTTATGATCTAAACTCTCAGCCAAGTGGGAATAGAGGGAACATACCTCATCACAATAAAGGTCATATGTGACAAACCCATCACTAGCATCATACTCAACAGGCAAAAACTACAAGCAGTCCCATTCAGATTGGGAACAGGATGTCCACTTTCACCTATCTTATTCATCATAATACTAGAAGTCCTAGAAGAAGAAATAAAAAGCATCCAAACTGAAAAGGAATAAGTAAAACTGTCTTTATTTGCAGATAACATGATACTATACATAGAAAACCCCAAAGATTCCATCAAGAAACTACTCGAATGGATCAATAAATTCAGCAAAGTAGCAGGATATGAAATTCATATCCAGAAATCAGTTGTATTTAAATGGCAATAACAAACTAACAGAAAGGGAAATTAAGAAAACAATCCCATTCACAATTACTTCAAAAAGAATAAATACCTAAGAATAAACCTAACCAAAGATGTAAAAAGATTTGTACATAAAAAATTTATAAGACACTGTAGAAAGAAATTAATAGGAAGAATAGCATCATTAAAAATTCCATACTACCCAAAGCAATTTATAGATTCAATGCAAATCCTACCAAGATTTCGATGATGTATTTCATAAAACCAGAACAAATATTTCAAAAATGTATATGAAACTACAAAATGTCCCACATAGCAATGCTGAGAAAGAAGAACAAACTTGATGGAATCATGCTACCTAATATCAAACTATACTACAAGGCCATAGTAATAAAAACAGCATGATACTGGCATTAAAATGGACACATAGATCAATGGAATAGAATAGAGAACCCAGAAATACACAACACATTTATATTCAATTAATATTGGGCAGAGGAAGCAGGCACATAAAGTGGGCTAAAGATAGTTTATTCAATAAATGCTGTTGGGAAAATTGAACAGATACATGCAGGGAAATGAAACTAAACCACCTTCTTACACCATACACAAGAATAAATTTAAAATTGATCAAAGACTTAAATATTAGACCTGAAATCATAAAAATCCTAGAAGAAAACTTAAGCAGCAAACTCTCAGACATGGCTCATAGCATTTTTAAAATTGGATATATCTCTCAGGGCAAGGGAAACAAAAGGAAAAATAAACAAATGGGACTATATCAAACTAAAAAGTTTTTTCACAGCAAAGGAAAACATCCACAAAATAAAAAGACAACCCACAGAATGGAAGAACATATTTGCCAATACATCTGATAGGGAGTTAATATCCAAAATTCATAAAGTACTTACAAAACTCAACACCAAAAAGACAAACAATCCAAACAAAAAATGGCAAAGGACCTGAATAGATACTTCTCCAAAGAGAACATACAGATAGCCAATAGACATATGAAAAGATGCACCATATCATTAATCATCAGAGAAATGCAAATGAAAACCACAATGAGACACTATCTCACACCTGTCAGAATGGCTATCATTAATAAATCAACAAACAAGTGCTGGCAAGGATGTGGAGAAAGGGAAACCCCTTTGCACTGTTGGTAGGAATACAGATTGGTGCATTGACTATGGATAAGTAGTGTGAAGATACCTCAAAAAGTTAAAAGTGGATCTGCTCTTTGACCAAACAATCCCACTTATGGGAATATATTCAAAGGAACCCAAAACATTAATTCAAAAGAACATTAAGTACCCCTATGTTCACTGCAGCATTATTTATAATCACCAAGATATGGAAGCAGCCCAAGTGTCCATCAATAGCTGAGTGGAAGAAAAAACTATGGGACATTTACACAATGGAATTCTACTCTGTAACAAAATAGAATTTATTTTTTACCCTTTGTAATAGGATGAATAGTCCTGAAGAACATTAAGGTTTGTGAAATAAGCCAGTCAGAAAAAGCCAAATACCAAACAATTTTATTCATATGTGTAATCTAATGAACAAACTGAACTAACAATCAAAACAGAGACAGACTCACAGATGGAGGGTGGGATGACAGCTAGTGGGTGAGGGATTGAGCAAAAAGGAAAAAGGATTCATGGACATAAACAATAGTGTGGTGATTGCTGGGGGAGAAGGGTTATAAGGGGACTAAATGGTATGGAAAAATACAATAAACATTAAAAATTTAAATAATAATAAAATAAAATAAAAATACACATAATCTCTGAATCAGCTATTTACATTCTAGATATTTATTCCAAGATGCACTTTACTATTTGGAAAATGACACAGGCATCGGGTGTTATGGGTTGAATTGTGTCCCTCTCAAAATTCATATATTGACATTGTAAACCCTAGCACCTAGAATGTTATCAAGTCAAACTAAGATAATTAGAGTTGAACACTAATTCAGTATGACTGGTGTCCTGTGAAAAAGGACATTTGAACACAAAGGCACAGAGAGAGAAGGTGATGTGCAGAGACATGGGGAAAATATGACCATATACAAGCAAAGAGAGAAGGATGGAAATAGGTCCTTCCTTCATAGCCCTCAAGTGGAAACATTGCTGAAGGCACTTCTTTTCACATTTCTAGCCTCAGAACTGTGAGACAACAAATTTCTGTTGTTTAAGCTATCCAGTCTATGGTACTTTGTTATTGAAGCCCTAATAAAAAATACATAAGATTGCTAATTTTAAAATTGTTAAACAGATGATTGAAAACAAAATCAATAACCACTAATAGGAAATTAACTAAATAAATGTAAATTATGTTGAAGTTATTTATATATTTATACATACTTATATATTGAATGCTATACATCATTCTTAAAAGATGCTGTTTATATTAACATGGACACATTTCCAAGACAGATTGTTAAATAAAAAATAGAAAGCACATAGTAGTTTGAATATTAAGCTACCATTTGGGTAGGGAGGAAAAGGGGAAAATGTACATACAATTATTTGAATCTTCCTATAATATCTCTGCAAGAAGAGAGAACATAACATTGGGGGACTATGCAGAAAGGAACTTGGCAGCTGATGGTCTGATGGGGGAAGTTTTTATTTTATAACCCTTTAACCTTTTGAATTTTGCACCATCCATAAGACAGCATTACTTTTACAAATATAATTCATGTGTGTACATAGACATACTATATTAAAAGAACTAAGTTAAAGATATAAGGCCCTGGCTGGTAGCACAGTGGATAAGGAGGTACCCAAAGGTCGAACCCAAAGGTCACTGGTTCGATTCCTAGCCAAGGCAACATAACCAGGTTGCAAGCCAGGTCTCCAGCCAGATCCGTAGCTGGAGGCAGGTGAAAAGCAACCATACGTTGATGTTTCTCTCCCTCTCTGCTTCTCTCTCTTCCCCTCTCCCTGAAAAATAATAAATAAAATCTTTTAAAAAATTTTTAATAAAGATATAAAATACAGCCTTAGGACAGTGAAATAAAAAGCTGTATTTTAATTTTTGTTTCTTTTTTCTTAAACTATTTCCCTTGCAAGCAAAAAATCACATTTTTGAATCATGTCATTTGTAAAACAGAAAACAGAAACAATTAAGGAGAGGATTTTTGTTATGCTTTTCAATCAACACGGAAATAGGAAGTACATTAATAAGAGGACATTAGAAAGAACTTGCCAGCCTTATTTTGGCCTGAGAACCAGAGAACAAAAGCAATATTCAATAATTCTCATGGTTATTTTAATTGCCATTGTACTAAGTCAAGGAGAATTATTTCTTTCAACAGATACAAATGCAACAACATGCTTTAATTTGCTTAGTTGAAATATAAACTCCATTATTCATTGGGATGCCATTAAAATAAAGCCTATATGCATCTACTTTGAGATTTAGTACTGTCAGAGCTAGGAGTAGTCCACTACTGTAATTGTGAAAAAGTAGTTGCCTCACCATCATATATGAATCAGCATTAACAAACTGTGTCATATCTGAAAGACTATATCTCAGAGGAAAGGAAAGTAATAAAATTGAGGGCAAGTATTAGAGCCCTTATTAGTTTATTAATGAACTAAAGCCAATAGTAATTACTATTGTATGTGGAGCAAAACAGCTTCTATAGGCATGCTCTCAGATAAACCATGAAAAAGAAAGCCCTGAATAATGTGAATTTTAATGTTGACTTTGAAAAGAATTCATTTTTCTACAGGATAATCTAGGTCAGCAAGAAACCTTTACAGATTTGTTACTATTAAAAGTCTATAAAAGGAAATTGCTTACTTAAAAAAATAGGCTGCAAAATTTGTATTCTCTTGATTTTACAAAGCAGACAACATATCATTCGTGGCCTCATATTTATCTTTAATATGTGGCTATTCAAGAACAAGGTAGCTCAAATGGGTTTTTCATTTGCTAGGTTAAAAATAAAATCTTGTCAAACTCAGTAGAGAATTCACAGAGCACTGGGTAAGATTGGTTTTGCATTACAGATGGATTTAACATCTCAATTTCTTGAGTCGGATCCAAATGCTTCTCAATTCTTCTTCTCCCCCTACAGCAGTTGGCTATGCTTCAGAAGAAAAATAATTCATTGTTATTTGATGCTGAGCCTCAGTGAGGAACACTGAGGCAAAATCATGTCTCCACAATTTCCAGTATTATGAAGAATGTTGAAATAGGTGGGCTGTGAATACTCTAGAAATAACCTTGGGAAACAAATGGAAGATATGTCCAATGCCCACCTAAGGCCCTTTGTAATGGTTTTAAAACATGTATACAACTTTTTTGACACTCCTCCCTTGAGAAAAAGAATCTTTATCTCCTTCCTCAAAATCTAGACTGGTCTTAATGACTTGCTTATCACCACAAGAAGGCAATGGAAGGAATGCTGCATAATTCTTAGACAAGGTAAGAAGAGGCCATGTAGCTTCTGCACTGCTCTGTTAGGAAGCTCACTCTGGGAAAAACCAAGTGTTATGTAAAAAAACCTCATTACCTGATACCACTGTGCTGGAAATGCCATGTGTAGTTAAGTCAGGTAGACAGGCTTGCTGAGCTCCCAGCCAATGGTCAGCATCAACTGCAGCCATGTGAGTGAGTCACCTTAAATATCCTACCTAATCAAGCCTCCAGATATATGTAACTTCAGTCAATACCTGACTAACCACGTGAGAGGCCCCAAATGAGAATTGAGCAATTAAGCCCTTCCTTATTTCTTGACCCATTCAATCATGAGCCAATTAAACTGGTTATTTTAACCTCTGAATTTTTGAAGCACTTTGTTACAAGGTAATAATGAACAGACTACTCTTACTCAAATTATGAAAAAGACATAATACAAAGGGCCCAGAGGCATATGAAAGAATGCTCAACATCACTAGTCATCAGAAAGATGCAAATTAAAACCACAATAAGATACCACCTCACACCTGTCAAAATGGCAATCATCGGCAAATCAACAAACAACAAGTGTTGGCAAGGATGTGGGGCAAAGGGAACCCTCATACACCATTAGTGGGAATGTAGGCCAGTGCAGCCACTGTGGAAAACAATATGGGGTTTCCTTAAAAAACTAAAACTGAAACTGCCTTTTGATCCAGCAATTCCACTACTTGGACTAGACCCAAAGAATCCTGAGACACCAATTCATAAGAACCTATGCACACCTATGTTCATAGTGGCACTATTTACAATAGCCAAGTGCTGGAAACAGCCTAAGTGCCCATCAGTGGATGATTGGATCAAAAAACTTTGGTACATTTACACAATGGAATTCTATGTAGCAGAAAGAAAGAAGGAACGTGTACCCTTTGCAACAACATGGATGGAACTGGAGAGTATTATGCTTAGTGAAATAAGCCAGTCAGTGAAGGACAAA